>PQXN01000062.1:0-145695 GCA_004786275.1 Botryotinia convoluta | reverse complement strand
CCATATTACTCAACAACAATTGATTCAATTGATTAAAACTATTAAGAATCTAATAATCTAGGATCTATTATATCGTTTTGACAAGTTCTTGAATTATGATTTGGTTTTCCATATTTACTATAGCATCTATTAGAAGATACTTTCCTATTAGGATTCCTCCCTTTTTGATATTCGTTGTATTAAATCTGAATATCAATCTCTTGCTGAGATAATATATCAAGAGTCTCTTGTTTAGTAAGTATTCTTCTTTAATGCAATTGGATTTTTTTTGCATATCGATATTTGCTTAATGCTTTATTTGTTGCCCGAAGTATATGGATCTTTGCATTTAAAAGTGTATTCTTATAAGCTAATCTTTTTGTGCCTTTAGTTAGAGCTAATATAGTCTCAAATATAGATATAGGAGAGCTTGATTGATAATGATTGATTCGAGATTTAATTAATATTGATTGAGAAAGAGCTTCCGTAGGATTGTGAGGAGTTTGAGAGGTTTAGAGGTCTAAATTGACAAAAGGAGGAGAATTAGATATATGTATTCGAATATCTAATTTTGAGAGTATTATTTCAGGATCAAAGGGGACTAATCCTGTTTCTTGGAATCTAGATTTTATATTCTGATTTGTGATTGATTGTTGATATGCAGCTTTGAAAGCTATAAAGAATTCGACCTTTGAGATATGATTGATATGTGTTTTTATAAATCTCTCAATTTGAGTATTATATTTTTGTTTTAATCTATTAAAACATCTAATATCAAGTGGTTGAGTTAAATGATTTGAATGCGGTAGTAGGTATACATATATAATATCATTCTCCTTGTAATATGATTGAAAAGGTATGGATTTGTGGCTTTTGTATTTGTTTAGCATCAACATTCGGTATTTGCCTATTTTGCAATCCTTTGTATGTTTATCGAAGTGTTTTAACTATTCCAATCCTGTCTTATTGTTTGTTTACCTATTGCTAGTAGGTTTAATAGCTCAATCTGCAGGAAGATCGGTTTCCGTATACCAATTGGAAAGATGTACCTGTTCTTGAATTACTAGGAATGGAGGTATGATTTCCTTTACACTACTACTGTATATGATCACTGTCGCCCATTCCCTATTGCTTGGTTGTACTGCTTTACTCCTACCACTCCTCTTAGCACTAGTAATTACCATACCAGCATTTATAACTCCCATCATAAAGCCTGTTTCGTCGAAATTCTATATATCGCAATCTTGTATACCAAATTTCGCTCGCATATTCGATATAAGACGAAACCACTTTCGAATAAACTTAGGATCTTTGTACAAAGCTCTTTGAAAGTTATAAACATGACTAAAACGCATCTTTAATTCTTTGTGACGCTTTATGAATCGATGTGCCTAGAGCTTTTCAACCGCTTTTCTACCTCTCGATTCAAGAATATGATTTGCTATATCTTTTATTCCTTTAAGTTTAGGTGGAAAACCTCTCGAATTCATATCAAGAATATATTGAATAATGATCTCTTCTTCTAATTCTGTAAGTTTATGGGTTTTATATCGATATTTTGTACGAGGGGTAAAACCGTTTATTCTATGTTGTAGTGTTGTATGTGGTATATTATATATTGTAGTAATCTTTTTAATACTTAGTTTTTTGTCTTTATGAATAGCATCGATAGCTAGGAGTATACGGGCTTCTTCATTATTCGAATGCATTGTGGGTTGTTGATAAAATGTGTGTTGAAATAAAAGGGTGCAAATTGAGGTGAAAGTGGGCCGCATGATGATATGGGCCGCATGATGATAAACCACGTTATCTCTTTCACTCTGAGACTTTATAGTTTGTGGAACCATCAATCCGAAAAATCAGGGTGACATTCTCACACTGTTCAACGTCTCTGTGTATTAAGATGTCCTAGGAAAATGTTCTTCAACCAATCAATCAATTGCCTCAAACCGAGCTCGCATTTTTGCCGTCGAACTGCCACTAATTAATTTAATTCTGCTATTATTATCAATACCCTCAAATATTGTTGCTCCACATCCTTAGCTTACAGAGCGACTTCTTAGATCCTGCCATCTCCATGCAAATGGACATGATGGATGATTTTCCTATAAAAAACCTGCTTATTCTTCTCTCGTCTCATTGGCTATTGTATATATAGCTTTTTCTGTTAAAACATATGTTGCCTTTCTCACTCTTAGCTCTTAGATATATTTTTATAATGATACATGGTGAGATTTGAGATGTCGTGAAGTTTTTTTTAGAAAATTTAAGATGAATCCTGAGTGCTAACTATATAATTGTCGATATTTTCATGTAACCAAAGTAAAATCCTCCAGAAATGATGACATGATGGATATATGAAAGAATCGATTCGGGTTGCCCGATTTGTGCATAAATACCCGGATACTTACGATTGAGGATATAGAAGGGGGCGGGTTCCAACTGTCAAAATATAATCTTTGTCGTCGTCGTCGTCTTCACTGACTACTGTCATTGAAGACACATAGCCGTGAGCTCTTTAACACATTATGTTGTCGCTTTCCAAATGGATTGCCCGGTAAGCCAAGAGGCTCATTGGATACACATATTTGATCCCCTTATCGGAGATGTTACTACGTATTGTCGATCGATACGCGAATTGAGATTTCATAGAGATCGAGTATACATGTCAGGGCTCTTGACATCGCATATTCTCCTTGGCGTGTCGTCGTATCTATCTATTTAAACAGCGTTGTTTCTAGCTTCAAGAAAGAATATACACACAACTCGCGTAGCATTCTATGTGGCACATGTCTGGCGTGGCGAATAATAGGTACCTATAAGTATTGAATGTGAGAATTTCGTTGAATACCTTAATATGATGTATAAAATGTTTGGATTATAATTCTTGTAATTAATATGTTCTTGTACACTGCCTCTGGGTCTCGTTGCCCGGGTTCGTTTTTCGGGTGCGAAGTGAAGTAATGGTACGTAAGTAGAAGATTAGACGAGAGTCATGTCGGCAAATTATCAGCCCAGTTGTCTAATATCAAGAATGCAGTTTTCCTGAAATAGAATTTCCTCATACGAAGATATCTTAGTACTTGGCAAACTCTTAGCTCGCCATTTTTGATTCCACCAATGCCATTCATCACACTTTAGATAAATAGTAGAGAAGATTTGGCATTTGTTATTACACAAGCTACAATAAATGAACAAGTTTTAGAATTTATACAAGAAATTCTGGGATTTGGTAAAGATAAGCAGAGAACCATTTCGTGCCCTTCACGAAAACGCTTTTCTTGTCTCAAGTATCCTAACATTCGGTTTTCTCTTTGGCCTCTGAATCATCTTTAGCACGTGGCCTGATGATACTGAATGATAATATATTTCATTGTGTCTTGGGCTGGATCTGTACTTCGACATTATCGAGCTAGCCTGACTTTGCGTTTTATTGAGATAGGACGTATAATTTGTGAGATTTTATACGGTTGCTATGTGAATAACGGAATCACGGGATGCTGTATTCACTTATACAGCTTCGTATTGAATAGAGTCAATGATGGATTTCTTTTGAATAAATGACAGCCCCACATCTACAGCCGCATCTTCGCATGTATCTGAAAGTAAGCAGTAGTGGCATTTGTAAGTTTTACCTTATAAGTCCTCTAAACACTTCCTACACAAACACTTCATCATTCTCAAAAACCACATCATCCTGTACACTTCGCACCACAGTCCTTATACGTCATACCAGGTAGGTAATAGGTCTCAAAAAACTTTAAAGATATTCGGATTTAACAAATCTACAGACAGATCACTTGCGCTCCTAAAGTACTACACTTAAAAGCTTTTCAACTTTGAGAAACTTTGGTATCACACAACCTCACACAATCCTGGTCATCAACAACTAGTCATGGATCCTCCTACTGCGATTATTGTTTATAACGACAGGGAAGAAGTCGGGATGCATCAAGAATTACCAGATACTTCCCAACAAGGAGAACATACCCGGAGTGAGACTTCAACCCCGCATCCTTCAAAAGAAAATGAGCCCACCTCATTCTCGTTCAGAAGATCCCCGAATTCTTCTCTCGGCTTCCTTGACTTGTCACTTGAAATCCGACGTATGATCTATGAGGAATACTTTAACGTCACCGAACCAATCTCATTGCAAACTGGAGCGGCTCCATCCCTGGCCTTACATCTTGATAAAAACTATGGTCTCCATACCGCACTGCTTCGTGCGAACAATCAAATACACCGTGAAGCCGCACCATATCTTTACTCCAATCCGGTGTTCAATTTGGTTGGCATCCGCCCTACACAGCTACTACCCACTACCGATGCAGCTTTTGCTTATTTCTTAAGACAAATTGGTGTTCCTAATACAAAGCTTCTTCGTCACCTCATTATCGACTTTCCCGACTTTAGCCCTCGATATTGCTACATCCCAGGAGAAGTCTGCAAGCCCGTTGAAGATTCTGTGAGAATGTTGAAGCAAATTCACGACCAGTGTACAGAACTTGTAACGCTTAAAATGGCATTACATGAATTTTTTGATGCATTCATGTTTCCCGATTCACTTCAAAATGACTTGATTGCTACAGGCTGGCTATACGAGCAATTACAGGGCATGCCGTTCTTGAGAGATATCGTCATTCATCTTCAAGTCCTTGAACTGGAGCGTAGAGATTATCGGGGCTGGAAAAACAAGTCGCGGGAGTATGGGTGGAAATTTGAGATCACGGAGTATGAACGCACGGGAAATAAGGATGATGCTATTGAGCGTAACGCAGACGCTGTGGCCGATCTGGCTGAGATGGAATCTTCCAGGTACGTGATGCAGCGAGGATATTATATTAAAAGTCAGACATCCGATGGAGGATTTGAGGTTGACTACGACTTGTCATACCGTGCGGCTTGTCGTAAAATTGAGGAGGGTCTCCTTCAATCAGCATAAGATAAGCCCACTATCATCTAAAAATCACGTTCTTAAGCGCGCAACCAACAACTTTCCTGAGACTTTCACCCGTTATCAACAGCCATTATCGTCAGCTTATGTGGTTCTATGGATCCGAACCACAATTCCTCATTTGACAGTTGGATGCGGACGTATCCGGGGTCTCAGATAGGACTTCTTGAAAAGTCATTAGCTAGTTTCCAGAGTAATTCAATTCAATCATTGTACTTATCTATCAACATGAAATGTGTTCATAATAAAGGAAGTAAAACAGCGGAATGAATGTAATATTGACTATGTAAGTTGATTGCATTGAACTAAATCTAGAACTTCGGAAGTGGAAGTGGAAGTGATGTAGGCATACAGCGCTTGTGTAAGTGCCACAATCTTCCAGTAATATGTTATAATCCAACTGTTTTCTCATGTCCCTCACTACCAAGATGGAACGGGCTCGAGCTTATATATGATCAACAATTTATTCGAGGATCCAAACACGCCAAGCCCCAGATTAGCTTACTGGCACGAGCGTCTTACAGTTCTGTTGGGATTGCTTTGATGGGTGAGTATCTAGAGTTTAGACGCAGAGCTGAATAGGACGACCCCAATGAAAATCTTCTCTTCCTGAGAATTTTTTTGTCTTCACGTGGCAGAATTTCGACCTACTAGCCACCGAGTTCTCTCACAATCTTACATCTATAAAACGGTGCTCCAAAATAATCTATCAAGAATAGAGAATGTGTAAGCAGCGATCTTGACAAATACAGTGGGCGGGAGTTTCTGGAAAGAACGCGCTCTGAAAATCAGGAAAGAATTTTGACCTCATCAAGCCAAAGGGATATGGGTCTCAATGAAATAACCAGCTCTTTTCTATTGTCAATACTACCACTTGATGTCAAGTCAACATGAAAAGATTTACTATATAAAAATTCTTACTACCATACCATATTTTATTGCTGTGACAGCGAGTACTTTCCCGTCTTGGCACAGTAAACGTCGAATCTTTTGTCAACCATAGGTAAATCCAACATCCCCACCTTTATGGGATTATCACACTTATTAGAAGTTATGGGGATTAATTGCTCTTGAACCCGCGGGGTTTAGTATCCCAGGAATTCTTCGTATGCTCATCGAGAGTCTTTCCAAGTCTTATGTACCACAGTGGTTTAGCTTGATTTCGATTATCCTAATCAACCCATCTCCATTAGTATATTTACTCAAATCTGCTTCTGATTCTCAGCGTACAACTTCAGAGACCACAGGTCAATTGAAATCACCAAAACTAGGTGTTTATCTCTACTACGGTGATATTTCACAACGCTTATATAGTACAAACGACATAATACATGGCCTCATAGACTTTTGGCAATAGCTAGACTCATGTGGTGAACTACCAAGGCCAGTTTCAATATAATAGCAGAACATCGGCCTATGAAAAGGAGATATGGGAAGCCCTCAACAAGAGTACTCAATATAAACCAACAATCTGAACCACAAGAAGGTCGAAGATGTAAAGAGGGGTAATAAGTGAATCCAAGAGCCCAAATTTCTATAATTGAGAAAGTGGATACAAAGAGGCCGTTGAGACTTTGCTTTGCATGTGGATTCGTAAAGATGATGTGATAATAGTTGAAGCCATGTTGGAGAATTCGAAGGAAGCAGATTGTTATAAGTACTCCCTGAAAAGAAGGCTTGCAGCAATACATAGATTGAGACAACATGGAGTTGATCTGGTATGGAGGATGAAAGATTGTGCGAAGAGCATATGTTGGCTCCTGATATAGAACATCAACTTTATTCTAAAATTGAACCGAGATCCTGAGAAAGAATGTCGGATATCTAAAGAGAAAACGAGATTATGAACAACAGAAAGTAACGATAGGTGGCATAATATGTATACACGACAACAAGACAAGATATTCCAGACCACGAATCACAGGCGAAAAGACAATCAAATAGAAGATCAAACACTCCTGAATTCTCATCTAAAGTTCATCCCATCATATGTGGCGATGGCCAAGTATGCATTGTGCATACACATTATATACTGGCGAGTATTAGTTCTCAGCCGATTGTCCAAACATAAAGCCATGATTTCATCCAACACTCTCATCTACCAGATGCAACAACCACAACCTCCGTCAAATTCATCTATAAGCTGAACTCGACCTTCATAACCTCATCGATTCCATCCTTAATAGCACTAGTCTTAACCTCATCCAATTTCTTCAAAGGTGATCTTGGGTATCCACCATATCCATAGTAGCTTTGAATGGCACTCTTGGTGCCAGCAATGGCGGCCTTGGTAAGGACCCAATCACCCTTACTCAAAATCTTTTGCAACTCAAAAGCCTCATCCCTCTTTCCCTCTCTGTACAATTCCCAAATCTTAACGCAAACCTTTGGCATAACATTTGCACCACCGGCAATGATACCCGAACCACCAGAAACCAAGGTTTGAGCAGTGAAATCACAAATACCACCGAAAGCCATGTAGCCAGAACCTTCCGAGAAGACTGTCTTGGCATTGGTAGCCAAGGCAACTCTGGTAAGTTTTCCTGTGCTACCACAGGTGAATTTGGTACCGATAATGTTGCGGTGCTTGGCGAGACGGATCAAGAGATCGGAATCCATATCAATACCGGCAACGGCACCTGGGTAATTGTATAGAACGATAGGTAAAGGTGATGCATCAGCTACTTGAATGAAATAGTTGTAGACAGAATCTTCATCCATGAGGCCACGGAAATAAGAAGGGGGTAATAACAGAACGTATTCTCCACCCGCTTCTTGTGATTCTTTGATGAGCTCGATGGTACCGCGAACGGACCCCTCGGTAGCTCCGACAATTATGGGAACTTGATCGAAGCCCGCGGCATCGAGAGCTTCACGAGTAGCACGTGTGACGGATTGTTTTTCGGCGCGGGAGAGATGGACAGCCTCACCGTTGGATCCCATGGTTACAAGACCCACGAGACCGGCTTCGGCGAGACGAACGGCATGTTTCTTGATCGTGGGAATGTCGAGTTCTTCAGTCTCAGGGACAAAAAATGTCATAGTTGGAGCGTAAATTCCATCTCTGAGAGGTCTACGTGTAGCGTGACCATTGGAATCATTGGTTGCCGCCATTGTTATGATTTTTTTATATGTGTAGATGAAGAGAAAGTGGGGGTTTAGAGTGGGACGCGAGGTATTGAGAATTCAAATATAGAAGAGAAAAAATGTATCTTCGAGAGGGTATATGTAAGGTAGTATGGAGAGAAAAAGAAGAAGAGAATGAAAGACTGAAGTAGGAAAGAGTATCTTATGTATATGCTAGCAGCAAAAAATGATGAGCAATCCTCTGAATGACTTGACAAAATCTACCCTAAATTAGTCCGAGGACCGGTGACCTATCTTTTTGTGAATAGTATTAAAAAATAAGATTGAGTTGTTTTCCATCAACATGCCGAATCTAGGAGGTCCATAGAGCTCGAGCCTGGAACAGTGTGCCGGACTTCCCTGGCAGTTTCTCAATTTATGATCTAAATTTGTGGATGTAGTGGGGGGACTTTCTAACTTCCCCGTCTAAGACTCTTCTGATTTGCGTGTCAACCATGCATTGATAACGTCAATTGGCAAGAGGTTTAAGAAAAAGCGGGTTGAAGTAGAAGGGATTTATGACTTTGAAAGATTTCTGCTTCAAGGTGTACATAGCAATGTTCTTGAATTGGCATCTGGTCGTTTTTCCAGTTGCCATGTATGTATCGTTGTACGTATTATTCTTGTTGATCGTTTCCTGGCTGTCTAGACGATGATGCATGGCACATCCCATGACTAACGGTTTACTGTAATAGATTTATGCATGTTAAAATGACAATCTATATGATATGATCAATGCCGTCTGAGCCATTCAGAAGTGTTCCAATTGATGGTAGTGATTGAGCGTTGTTCGAAACATGTGGACTAAAATTGTCAATTCAACATTCTGAGTGTTGTTGATGCTGGAAACTATTTTTCCACCAATAAACTTCCTGATGATGCCAAGGGCGTGGGGTAGAAATGTGGCCAAATTGAAATTAGTTCAGGCTACTAAAAAGGGATGCGGGGCAAACTTGGGGAGTGGGAGAAGATGTTTCTGGGTATAGAATTGGGTAAAAACCTCATGATCAAAAAGTTATTGTGGATTGTCTTAAGATGATATACAATCTAGCTAGACGTTGAGGCTCAATCATGCAATATGATCCGTCTAATTTCAAGACTAAGAGAAAAGATGCAGAAGATGTTTACAAATAGGAATGAGAGCACAAGATGCAGTACCTATGAAATCAAGATCGCGGGGTAAAAGTCTTGAATGATTGGAGAATGGTTATATGATGATGTTCCTAATCGGTATGAAAGCCCTCAACTCGAGGGATTGAGAGATCGTGGTAGTTGTTCCTGAAATGTAACACAATAATGCAAAAATGCTTAATTACAATTAAACCCAAGACTATAGAAGAGTTACACTCTAAGAAAGTGTCGATTTTCCTTCTATGTAGAGTCTCATTAAGGATCTTTCTAGATATCCGAACCAACCCCTTCATCCCGCAATTTTTCTCGCTTTTTAGCCCCGGATAATTAAGCAGCGAGCAACACCGATATTGGCCCCTCAAATTCTCCGCCAAAACTCGTGATCCAACAATTTGTTCTTTCCTTCATGGTTAAACAAATTAATGCTTGGAAGCTAAGGGTAATTATACCACCACTTTCACTATGAAGTCGACATCATCCCCCACTATCTTAAGCTCTCCATTCACTTGCATCTCAATTGACTTTGGGTAAATCTCTACTTGTTCTTCACCTTTTCAGAAATTTCAAATACAGTTCACACAAACGGGAATCTTTACACTATCATCATGGCTTCAGATTTGAAACCCCTCAATGTCCTTATGGTAGGAACTGGTGAATATACCACTGGTTTCGTAGGAGGTGGAGCTTCAGGATCAGACAAGAAAGTTGGAGTTGTAGGACTTTCATTGTTTGATCTGCGAAGACGTGGGAAGGTTGATAAATTGTCTATGGTTGGCACATCTGGAGGAAAATTCCCAGCTATCCGTTTGTCTCCCGCCTCCATCTAATTGTGTACCGCGCTCCCTGCATCACCCACTGACAGAATTGACCAGGCGAACATCTTAACAAGAACATTTCCCAAGTTTACAACAATCTTGACACGTCCTTCGATTCCTTCCCAGCAAATGACAAAACAGATCCAGCAGCTTACAAAACTGCTATCGATGCGCTTTCTCCAGGTGATGCCATCACAATCTTTACTCCCGACACAACCCATTACCCCATTGCCCTCTACGCTATCGAACGTAAAATCCACGTTTTAATCACCAAGCCCGCAGTCAAAATTCTTTCTCAGCATCTCGAGCTTCTCGAAGCTGCCAAAAAGAATGGTGTCTTCGTCTACATCGAGCACCACAAACGATTTGATCCTGCATACTCCGATGCTAGACACAAGAGCTTGGGATTGGGTGATTTCAATTACTTTTACAGTTATATGAGTCAACCTAAATCACAATTGGAGACTTTCAAGGCTTGGGCTGGTGTGGATTCAGATATTAGTTATTACCTGAATTCGCATCACATCGATATTTGCGAGTCAATGGTTTCACAGCAGGGGTTTTTGCCAGTCAAGGTCTCAGCTAGTGCTAGTAAGGGAACAGCTGTTGGATTAGGTTGTGATCCAATTACAGAGGATACTATTTCTTTACTTGTGCACTGGGTCAAGAAGGATGACCCAAACAAGAGAGCCACCGGTGTGTATACTGCATCCTGGACTGCACCACAAAAGGCTGGTGTCCACTCAAATCAATATTTCCACTACATGGCCAGTGGAGGAGAAATCCGCATTGATCAAGCCAAGAGAGGATACGATGTCGCAGATGACAAAGTCGGTCAATTGATGTGGTATAACCCATTCTACATGCGTTACGCACCAGATGAGGAGGGCAACTTCGCTGGACAGACAGGATATGGATATGTCAGTTTCGAGAAGTTTGTCGATGGATGCAGATTAGTCAATAAAGATGGTGTTTCTGCGGTCAAGGTCTTGGATGATAGAGGATTACCCACTTTGGGCAATACTGTCGGCACAACCGCTATCTTGGAAGCTGGTAGAAGAGCTTTAGATGAGAACAGAGAGGTGGAGATTAAGGTCGAGAATGGCGTTTGGTCTCTTGTTTAAGGAAAGGGAGCGACGGTTGATACTTTGGTGTTTAATGAACATCACTGCAAGGTGCAGTTGACGAATGAAATAATTATGATTACTTTGATGCTTTCTTCTACTAAACATGTTGCTATCTGTTTCTCTATGCTTTTCTATTGTGCTTTGCTTTTCATAGAGTTTCCGAAATTTTTCCTCTTGGAAGACATCTGATGGGATTCAAAGCCTCAAGTAATCTGATTGCATGCGGGCAGAGCTAAAACCTCCAATGAAGAATTACACATAGCGAATGAAACGTGTGATAGCCCCTTCATTCTCCTACACAATCAATTGTGATGACCTCAGCGAAGGCTTTCTCAAAGACTTCGATATTAAATCCTTCTTACATGGTATTAGTACACTACCCACAAGAAATCCTCAACAAATTTACCGCTTGATACTTTCAAAGTTATTACATCAATAATAAGTTGTTATTGCTTCTATTCGAAGAAGTAGCAAGTTCCATGGTGCTGATTTCTCGACGCACTTCACTGCGTGAATTATCCCATGGTTGTTGAATGAAGACCTATACTCGCCACTGGGCTGGCCGTTTGAAACATTTCCTCCGGCTTTTCACTTCAGAAGTCCATCCCTTCTTGATACCAGTAGTCTTTGTGCAACGAATTTATGTAGTTCCTCCAGCTCGTCCGTTGGCTACTTGATGGAGGATCTCCTTGTACGACAAAAAAATTCTTCTGATACTCTTGTATATGAAGTGGTATGATTCTTAATCAAATTTTTGTCTTGATCGAAAGGGTATCGCAGCTTCCTCACTTGCTTAATAGGCAGGCACTAAAGTCACGTATATTGCAGAGCGAGAAGGCTGCGGCAAGTGCTAGCCCTCAATATTTACTCTCACAGGTTTGCTTACGAGTCCCATATTTATTTACTCTTATACATAACTTCGTCTTTAGAGTATCTTTCTAGAGCTTCTCATTACATTCATAACAGCAGGCAAGACAAATAACGACTACCAATTGTTATTTGATATCAAACTTCGCAGTCTTTACCCACGAAACCGAGCCTCATTTATCTTTACGATTGGTACTGCAAATAATATTGATATCAGGTGGAGAGTCGAGACTGGTCAAGTAAATCGTGCGTTCCCCCCCCTTCCTCACATGTCAGAATAATCTCTTCAATTCCTGGGCAATGAATCTATACGCTTTATTTTATGCCGAGTCGTGGATTCAGGACACACACTGACTTAACATTCAGGAGACCATGGCGGGCGCATCAAGAATTGCCGTTACTGGCTTCCCTCTATTCATGAACCTTGCTATAGAGTTACGGAGTCAAATATGTCGTGATACATTGCCAGATACTATCGAACCAGCTTTATACCGGCACAAATACGGATGTTGGCGCCTTCTTCATCTTACGGAATCCGATCCATATGGTCAGTATGACCCGCTGGATGACACGGAGAACATACGTCTAGAGTTCTGCCACAATATGTTAGACAATGTTCAAATAAAGACGCCTTTAATATCGGTCAATCACGAGGCTCGCGAAATTGCTGTTAAATGGGCCAATACAAAGGGTTTTGTTGTTAAGAATATTGAGGGATATCCCATATTTTCATGTCCTTTCAATCCGGGACGTGATATACTATACATTCCACCTAATAAAGAGGTTACGTTTTTGATGGAGCCTTTTGACAAACTTGGCGAGCCAGACTTGGCCAATCAGGACCCCTTATTACGAACGTTCGTTAAGAATTTCGCCATAACAGAGTCTACGTTGAGGAAGCATGATCGTTCATTTGAATCATTTCTAGGTCATATCTTCGATTGTTTCTCACCAATAGGCATGGTTGTCATCGTCATTGATACGCCACCAGGAGTAAGATTTGCTGATAGGGATTTAAATCTACAAGAGCGATGGGAGCTCATAAAAGGAGGAGGATATGACTGGGACAATGAAAAGGAATCATGGGAGTTTCATGGTAGCAAATTCTCTGGCAAAGAGGGGTTGTACAGGCTTCTAGAAGAGAAGAAAGACGAATTGAAACTAGAGCTTGCATACTATGATATCCCCAACTTCAAAATTCAAGTCGCTTCAGCCATTAGGAGATAGAAGAAGTACTTATCGGGAAACTGTACAAAATCTCGATGGATTCTGCGCTCTAGCAACGCTTCTTAGTAGATACTATTCTGTATGTGGCGTTCCTAAAAATTCATCTCCCCGTTTTCAAATATGATGTTACGTCCTAGGCTTATATCTTAGTCTAGTGGAGTCTGTATGAATGACTGTTCTTGTTGCCTTATTTTCTTTTTTTTTAGCGTTGTGGTGAGATTCAACGAACTGTGCTGAAGGACCCAGCATCCCAACAGATGTGAAAAGACGTGATATTAGAATTGAAGTATTTGAAAGGAAGGAAATGTGAAGAAAGTGCCTGTATAATTTGACTTGGTCGTAGAAATCACTTTTCGTTAATTGTGCTTGAAGTTACCAAGGAACATAGGCAAGTTCTTCCACTGGGGCTCAAAGTGTCAGCATAATAATATCGATAGCTTGACTCTTGTCGTATCAGTCTACGGATTTACATGGGGTGACTATAATGCCATATTATAATGTTGGAGTGATGCTCTAACAGCTGATACTATTGAGTTCGATGGTTATAAGATGTCAGTTATGTCTACTTTTTACAACGCTCTCTTGTCATTTCAAAAGCAACTTATGTTGGCAGACGACTACAGGCTTTGGGTCGATGGAATTTGCACAAAATCAGGACTCCATGGAGCCTGGTGAGGAAGTTGCTATGACGTCTGAGATATACAAAAGAGCTTGGAAAGTTGTTGCATGGCTTTCGCAGGATCGATTTTGGGAGCGGTCTGCAGACTTCGGAAAAAAAATTAGCCATGGAGAGAAGGACTTACAAAGTTCTTCTGAAGACTCTAGCGAAGGTTCCTGAAAACTTCAAACAACTTCAGATAGATGTTTGCAAGAACCATAGTTTCTTCGGGGGAGAAAATTCAGTGGGATTTCACGCCTTTATGGAAAATTTACATTGGAAATGGTTATGAATCGTGCAGGAAGTGAAGATGAGTTATATGAGGACTATTACTTTTGGATATGACTTCATCCAAAGCCAGGACTGGCTAGTTGGAATGGAAATTGCGACCAAGGTCGATCCTTCAGGATAAATTGGGGGAATAGCCCAAGAACATCGCAAGATAATGGGCGATAAGACTACTGGCATGAGAGCTCAAGCAATGGAGCTCATAGAAAACTATGTTCAGCTAAAAGTTTATGGTTTTCCTGGATTCAGGGCTAAATAACTTTCCACTCGTATACTACCCGCATATACTTCAACGCCTGCGGTGATATCAAGATCTTTCGTGAAACTTTCGTACGTAGATATCAAACTATTGGTATTATTCTGAATGCTGGTATCATAAGATCACGTCTATCTTCTTCATGGGCTCCTTACTGGAGGAGAACTCGAATTTTGAATCAGAACGTTTACTGCCGTTACAATGCATGTTCAGTGCCCGATACGCAGTTTTGAATCTTAGAGGAGAATCTCACATTTATCGATCTTATCTTCGATTCCATCAATGGGATTGGTGGTACTTAGAGTCGGACTGCAGGACAGGAATATTTATCACACCCATGTGGGAGACAATCGATCCATGGTAGCTATTTTAAAATGTCTTATGCTAAATGGCCGGCATCCTTGGGGGCCAAGTACACCTTGTCACTCAAAATGTTTTATTTTAGATGATCGTCTAGGAGTTTTGGATGGACTACTCGTCAATCAGAAATACGGAATGAGGTCTATGAGGCCAATGAAATTTGGTTCATGAGTGAAAGACATCGGTCAGTATATCAAAGTTACCCAGATAAATGACAAGACCTAGGACTTGAATAACTTCAATGGAATAAGTAACGCTATCCGTGGGCAGCGACTGATTACAACGGAGATGGGCCAATTTGAACAGGGTCTCAATTCAATCGGTGACAGAGTAATCTCATCTCCAGAGTGCAAAATATGTTTGCTCCAAGGTTACTTGATAAGTGTGCTGATTAAATCCTCACAGCCAGTCGTGATAAGATTGTATCGAGATGAATATCATCCCATCACTTCATATTGAGATCATAGAGCTTTTCCGTTTTGATGAAAATGGTGCCAAGAAGCAAATAGCACTCGAAATACAAGAAAATGTTTCTATTATGTCCTAATGATTTATCTACTACAAAGCAAAACATTCAACCTGGGGTATTAAGTGTATCTTTCACAAACAGTACTTCTTCCACGTCCCAATAACTATCTTCGCCTAAAAAAGAAAAAGAAAAAGAAAAAAAAGGTAAAAAAAAGTTCCAAGCGAGCTCATTTCTTCTCAACACTCTTCTTTACCTTCTTGCTTTTGGGTGAGCAAGAGGAAAGGATGGAATGTAACCAAGTCTTATAAGTGAATCGACTGCGGAGGGTAGTGGATGAAGATGTTGATGACCGAGAGGCACCAGGAAGGACTTTCTCGATGATTCTATGAAGAGAGAAGAGTATTGTTAGTCACAAATTCACAAGTATCTAAGCTAGAAGACCATATAAGGTAGGATCATCTTGTATTTCTATCTTTCTTGCTTTTGTACATTTCAATTTCTCATCCAAATCATTCATCCAATCCTCTATCAACAGTAAGAAAAGTCAAAGCGCTCCACTTACTGCGCCAAGAGAACAGCCCTATAGTAAACCTGTCCTTTGTCCAATTTATCCATTGCCTCCGCGATACCTGACTCCGTCATAGGGAAAGTTTGAACGATGGGTTTAATTTCATGGAATGCAGCGAAGTCCAACATTTGCTTGTGTGCACTTCTGTTTGCAACAAGGTTTCCTTGAATGTTGATACCAGCGACAAGGAATGGCATGTATGGGATCTCGAGGTTCTGGGAAGAGACTGTCAAGGGGTAGATGGTGGAGCGGGGTGCCATGATTGGGAGGATCAATTCCCAGTTTGGTTGAGCGGCAGTGGTAACGAGGAGACGGTTGATGGGTTTAGAAACTTTGAGTTCCTTGACATCTTTGGTAGCAATAAATTCGTGTGCACCGAGCTTGGTGGCTTCATTCTTCTTCTTGTCCGAGCTACTCAACACAACAACTCTGCAACCCATCTTGGCAGCAAATTGGATAGCCAAATGTCCTAATCCACCAACTCCCATTACAGCAACAACATCAGTGCTCTTGATACCCTGGAGGGCAGAGAATGTGGTAGCACCTCCACATTGTAAAGGAGCAGCATATTCATCAGGGATGGAGGCTGGTGTGGGGAAAAGGAAGGCTTCACGCCAGATAGCATGGGAAGCGAATGATCCTTGATCAAGATTGGCATATCCGTAAAGAGCACGTTCTGGACAGAAAATTTCGTTTCCAGTAAGACACTCGTTGCAGTGGCCACAAGAATCGTGCTCGTAACCCCATCCTACACGGTCTCCTTTCTTGAGATATTTGACATCAGGGCCAACAGATTCAACAATGCCAACACCTTCGTGGCCAAGGACCATGTCGGCACCTTTCTAGACAGGGGGTTAGCTATAGAACAAATGACAAAGGGTGGCAATGGAGTATGGACTAACGTAGTGAAGATCTGTTCCGCAAACACCAGAAGCGGTAATCTTTACCAAAACGCTGTCACCTTTGAGCTCTTCTGGCTTAGTGGTGGTGCTCTTGATGGGGGTACCATCTGCTCTGCCCTTGAAAACTGTGAAGGTAGGCATGTTGATTGTATTTTAGGAAGAAGTAAATGATTTGAGGATGGATTTGAAAAGTTGGAATTTCAAGTGAAGTTATAGATGTTTTTGAATGTCTTGAGAAGCTGGAGGGAAGAGTAGAAGAGGAAGTTGATTTGATATGGAATAAAATATATTTACTATGGCTTTTAACTCACATTATATAATCTTTGAACTCAGGGCCGCTCCTCCATGTTTGGGTCCAGGCACCATCCGGCCCATCGTTCCATGCGTTGGTATTGATTAGTGACAATGACTATCGGCGAAATGTACAAGCGCATGTACTCACGGGATTGTTCGTAATCAAACTTACCGATTCGCATCCGACGGAGGTCTCTGAGGATTACCTGCTCTTGAAGGAGAATCCGGAAGACAAATTATGGGCATTCACTGCTTTATGTCCGAGTGGGACCCATGTTCTTTAGGCTTATGACTAAACGCGAAACAAAATTTACTAGGGTCTAATCTCCGGATACCCCATTAGGGCTGAACCATGTAAGCAATGTTGGTGACCAACTGTTGGACGATAAGATAATTTAACGGATCATTGGTTGTTATCCACATAATGCAAAGCTGATCTTTAACTGCATTTCAGGAGTCTCGGAGTTAAATTGTAAAATAGTCCATTATGCTACCCCACGATTTTCGTGTCTTGACATGAGCCAATCAGACTACATGCTCATGCGCCGAAGGCTTTTCGGCAACCTTCCCGGCCTCAAGCCAAGAATCGAATATTGCTGGCTCAGCACCCAAAGTCGATCATGCGTATCTGCGAATCGCTCTACTTGCGAGCTACAAAAACGACAGTCCTCTATGATTGGTTCTGCCTTTATGATTGAAGATGGTCATGGAGTAATTTTTTTGTCATAATTCAGCTGTGTGTTAAAATAAATAAATAGATGATATCCAAGTGGTTAAAGCATTAATTCTATACGAATAATTATTGCTGATACAAGAGTAACTACCGAAGGATAACCTCGCTACTCCACAATATTGTTTCCCAATACAGCCACCACCCACATGCGTTTACCATGATGTGCATATTGCCATACCATTGCCAGCCCGAGATTGAATTTGAGAAAACTATAGTAATAGAATGGAAAGAAACATAAAGAAAAGTACGCCTGAAAACCATGCCTCTTGTTTATCATCATCATCATCATCATTACTATTCCGGAAATATCGTCCCCATATTCGCCCATAACATCTCAAAGTCTGTATATGAATCTGCTGGAAATGTCATATCAATGGATTGAGCCAAGATATCTTGTATTTCTGCATTCGTCTCATTATCAAAAGATAACGAATCTACACCTTGCATTCCAGTGAAGCTATCGTCGAGAAGACTCTCATATCCCGAGTCTCCTGCACTCATGACAGATTGTACTTCATCGGGCTTGATCATAACTTTCGACTGTTGCGCCATCATTTGCTTCTCATAAGTCTGCGCAAGACGAATATCGACTTTAGCACTGAGTTCAGTCATGACATTAGCAGCGCTGGCAGCTTGAGCGAAATTGTTCCCAAAGTTATCGAAGACAGCGATGGCGAGGTCGAGAGCACCTCTTGCTGCTCGAGTCTGTGTGCCTTGAGGATATGCGAAGACATAACCGACCAGAGTCATTGCACAGTTCCACTGCCATTGGAAGGATTCCTGCCAACCTGCTAAGATCGATGTCGACAAGATTACATGATGCATGATGTGCGTCAACTGCATAGCATGGCCGACACATTTGAGTGCGATTTGTTCTGAGAGAGCAGTGGGTGTGCTTGCTGGATTGAAGACGATAAATGGCCGGCAGAGGTTGGTGCTAAGATTGTGGTACATAAGTTCCAGGAGGAGTCGTTGTCGTTGAAGCCACAGTGGTGCGAATGGCTCGATATTAATATGTGATAGGTCTGTGGAGAAGGGGGATCCGCCATTGAGACGATCAGTTTTGAGTGCCATGGGTACACCCCTGAGCCATTCATCCATTCGCTCTAAGTGTGGTTCCAGCATATCTGCATAAGTTCCAAGAGTTTGCAAGTCATCCCAAATGGTTCCTCTTACGTTGACTGTATTAGGGACTGGGGTATCGTAGAAAGCAGAGTAGGCCGATCGAGCAACAAGCAACAGTTTCGTATTGTGAAGATTCCAAGTCAACCAGGTAACATTATCACCTAGAGGTGCAAAGCTTTGTCCTGCAGCAATGGCAACATCGCGATCGTCTGTAGGAAGGGTGCATGTAGTATTACACTCATGGACCAAAAACGGACGACCGAGTTTCATACTCATTTTACTCTCCAAGACGTAGAGTGTCCACCACATGCGTTTCCGCAATTCTCTTTCCTTTCTTGGCATTTCTTGGGGAGGCTCGACATGTAGACCAAGCATATAAGCGGTTCGTACAGCAGCACTGCAAGCGCTGTCTGCCATATTTTGAAATGATCCACAGCAGAGGTATATGGAGCAGAGAATATGACATTGGAGAGTAGCTATTGTGGGTGCTTCTAGATCGGCTGCCAGTAGAGATTGACAACGTCGGTAATGCCATCTGCCAGCGATTGTTGCGTCATTGACGTTTACATTAGCTCTCGAGCCGGGATTATGTGCGCGTGTTACATTAGGCAGAAAAGACATGCCGTACTGCATACACATTGCGAGGATAATATCGACAAGCGCGGAAGGTTTTCGCTCTTTGTCAGAATTCATCCATAACGACTGGTAATGTTCTTTGAATTCTTGTTCATCGATAATGGGATTTGAGGTATAGTATGATTGCCAAAAGAGCCCAAGAAAGTACTCTTCTTGGGTCGGTGAAAGATAATCACCAACATTGAGGGGGTCTTCTATCGGGACCATCATCCCATTCTTGTTGTCTGATGTATCTACTGTAGTCGGTCCATCGAGTACTTTACTCGCCGAGTTCGGTAACATGGCATGGGCAGAATGTTTTTGGTGTAATGAAGCGGTCAAGAAAGTATTGAGGCGCCCGATGAAATAGTACAGTGACGCTGAGCCATACCACGTCTTTTGTGGGGAACGTGCGGTGCTAATGTGAATGCCTTCCCATTCTCTCTTGATTGAGTTTGCGTCAAATTCAAGGCCACTCATACCGCTTAATCCAGTGTCATGTCCCGATCGGGAACTCCCTATACTGTTCGGCGGTGAGGGAAGTCCATGTGGAGGAAGCATTTGCATGTTTTGTTTGCTGTCGCTTGAGCGCTCTTTATCGAGTTCTTTCTCAAGTTCTTGCACTTTTTGCTTAAGGCGTTCAATCTCACGATATGCATGTGGAAGTGTTGCCAACTTCATAGCACCGCTATTGCTGCAGTTGCCGCCTCGAGTTTTGCAGTTGTTACACGGATGATCATTATCGCATTTGATCCGATGAACTCGACACCAATCGCACGCTTTGGCCACTTGACTTCGTTTTTGACGTGGACGGGGCCGTGGTGGAGGTTCTGGGGATGCAGAAGTACTGGACGTAGTAGAAGGCATGCTCACGAAAGTGGTGAACATTTTTGGAGTGATGCGATGGGTATCAAGTAGAGAGACGGAGAGGAGATGCGCTGGTGAGATGATGTTGGCTAGATGGATGTATATGCGGCACAGCAGCAACTGAGATTTGATAGCAGATTGCTACGAAACCTAGCGGAAGGCTGTTGCTCGTGATCAATAGTCAATTAGTACCTCCTAAGGTCAATTTTAGGAAAGTCGAAAGTCTCAAGATATGAGCATAGAGGATACCAATCCTGTATGTACAGAATATGGAGTTTGTATGATTTGCGGTGTCAAAAGTGCGAGCAGATCTCTGGTATTCTTTATTTGTGCACGGGCGGCACAATTAATGTGTTTTGGGTGCCAAGGGGTCTACCCCAACCGAGCCCCACCTGAAGGGACCCGGGAAGATAGATGGCTAGAATGCCACAAAACAAAGTACGGCTTGTACGGCTTTGTACTATTCGATTTTTCCGTGGATGCCTAGTGTCAATACCAAAAAGGTCTAGAAATGAAGTATCTAACGAACTAAGGTGTATTGCTTTTAATCTTGATGTCAAACGATTTGGTAGGGCTTGACCAATGATTCATCAGAATGCTAATGCTCATAGATCAATCGACATCTATCGGAATTACCGTCGATATCATACCATTCTACATCATACATATGATACATTACAAATTTCCAATCGACTTATCTGAAAAGAGTTACCAAGCTTTGACTACTTAGGTACCGGTGCAACTGATTGAGGCGGAGATAGCGTTTTGGGCTTCGGAGAAGAGCCTATCGTGCCTATGAGCCCCATAAAGGCTGCACTAAAACCCTTGTTGATCTGTCAAAATGCATCGTAAATAGCACCGGAAAACGCTTGATTATTATCAGCCCTTACTTTCATCATTCCACCCCACCTACTGAAAACTGCCTGCGGAGTACATAATCTTATTTCCCAAAAGGAACTGTCTCATCACGGCGTATAAACTTCGAACAGCTAATCTACAATACAATTATCATGGATAGAACATTATAATCGATAGATAAACCCATTGCGAGTGTACGTACTTTCATCACACTACCTAATTTTAGCTACGAGGTCATTTAATACTACAATCTCTCTCAAAACAACAATCTCACCAATTACTGCAAGTAATTGAGTTCTCATCCAGTCAAATTGCACTCGGGTCCTCGCCACGTGAAAGGCTTTCATCAATAGAACCAATCAAAGGCGATCTGAGAAGATATTACGGCCACAAAATTACTGGCTGGAACTTCAAATTGTACGTACTCGGGTCCGAAGCCGTGGATTCCGAGCCACGGCAAAGAGCCGACTCAAGTTTTGTTGATGATAATGTCTTGAATATATGGCCCGGCTTCCTTATATCGGATAAATAAGCCGAGAGATTTAAATAAGCTTACTTTGTTGCCAAAGAATAAGATTTGCCGAGTCCATATGTCTTTTCGCTATTTCTGTACTCCGTCGTTGCAAAAGCGAAAACAGTGGGAATTCCGTTTCAGTTTGCGTAGACATAGGATTATGGCAGAGTCATTATTTGAGCTTCATCACAATGTTACCGTACGGAGTATGGTAGTAGCCGGTTCGCTCGGCATTGTAATCGGTGTTTCTTGGTAAGCATGGCATTTACGATTATCAGCGCAAGGTCCAAATCCTTCGTAACAAAAGGGCTTACCGTCATTGGTCTTGCCATCTAAACACCTTAATCTCAGCGTTTCACTTCGTGATAGGGCGTTGATTGAAAGACGTATTATTTCTAGATATAGAATGTGCCTAAGGCACGGATCCAACTAAATTATTATTTTATGCAACGGCATGTTTCTTCAGCGGGGGGAACCTTATTAATATTCCCGCGCGTATGGGTGTGATGTAATCCCGCCTATTTTTTCAGGGTCTTGCAGATATGCAGCGGGCCCGAGTCCATATATGCGGTGTATCCTGTGGTTTTCCAGAACCTTGTAGACCCTGAGTTCTGCATGGTCTCGGGGAACCAGGCAACAACATCAGCATCTATAGCTTAAACATGAAGAAAGGTTCATGTGAGGCTGAGTGAGCCAAGAAGCTTAGGAGCTTGGGACCAAACACTCGGATTCACTTCACAAGACTGCTTGCAGTTGCTGGGACAGTTTGCAATCACGGTACCTGGCTGTTTGCTCTAGCTCTTCAAAATGATGCAGTGATCATATATCAAAATGCTGTAGAACCGAAGGTACACAATCACCGGTCTTTGCCCGGACCGGATTAAAGTTCGGGTGCTTATGTGATGAGATCAAAGCCGTGATATCGCCTTAAGACATTCATCAGTATTGGCAGCCCTAGCTCTTCTATAGCTTATCTTCCTCTGCTGATCATGGTTCGATAATACGAGCTAACGCGGGACTAGGCTCCCGCTGCACGTTAATTGCATGTAAGCAGGGTTACCACATGTCAACAACGTGAACTCGCCAACAGTTCGGTTCCCAAAATATCGACAATCGTTGATCCTACCTCAGAAACAAGCTGAACAAAGCTTAACCTCGCTGTCTCTGCGCCGTACGCGATATTACGGCAAGCCAGGGTTCTTTCTTCAACACCCTCGACTTCATGGTATGGAATATGATTCGATGCGGGCTATGAAGTGAGACTATACGATAGTGACCATCATGGGTGATAGGAACGAGGGCGAAAAGGGTCTGAGAAGTGGTCTAAGCATCAACTTGAACGTCTATATAAACGGCTCAAAGTCTCGACGTTAAGCTCAATCCTCATCACCATCATCACCTTCTTCCTTCCTCAGCTTCATTCATTGCAGAAGAATCACTTCCGATTGCCATCATCACTTCACTTGAAGATCACTTCCTTCTTTTAACCTTTGCATACTATCCTCCTTACTAGCAGAAATGTTTAGCAAAGACTTCACAGCTGTCGGGCTGGCAGCTCTCTCTTTGGTGTCTCAATCGCAAGCAGGACCTACCTTGGGTACTTCTCATCTCAAAGCAAGAGCTCTCTTAGGTAACTCTTTTGGTGTTCCTGGACGCAATGCCACTTACGACTACGTTGTAGTTGGTGGTGGCAATGCCGGTCTAACTATCGCCATGAGATTGGCTGAAGCCGAGGCTGGCAGCGTTGCTGTCATTGAAGCTGGAACTTTCTATGAGATTAGCAATGGAAACATCTCTCAAGTTCCTGCCACTGATGGTATATTCGCTGGAAAAGGTGCCACTGATTGGCAACCTCAGATCGATTGGGGTTATCAGACTACCGCACAATCTGTAAGTTCTAGGACTATGATTTGAACCAAAAATCACTTACTGACATTCTCGACAGGGAGCATTCAACACTTCTCTTCACTATGCTCGTGGTAAGACTTTGGGAGGTTGTTCTGCCAGAAACTTCATGGTCTATCAACGTGCAACTGTTGGATCAATGCAGAGATGGGCCGACCAGGTTGGCGACGATTCCTATGAATGGGATAACTTTCTTCCTTTCTACCAGAAGTCTGTTAACTTCACTGCTCCCGACATGAGCCTTCGATCTGCCAACTCTACTCCAGAGTTCGTTGCTGCTGATGCTGCAGTATTTCCAGCTACCGGTCCACTTTCAGTCACTTGGTCCAACTATGCCCAAGCTTTCGGAACCTGGGCCATCGAAGGTCTTGCTCAAATCGGCATACCGGTGATTCCTGGATTTTTGGGTGGAACCTTGATTGGAACTTCATACCCTACATTCACCATTGATGCTGAAAAGATGACACGTGATTCTTCCGAAACTTCTTTCCTCAGGGTCGGTATGACATCACCTGACCTCAAGGTTTACACTCTGTCCATGGCAAAGAAGATCCTCTTCGACGACAGCAAGAAGGCAACTGGTGTTCTTGTCGAGACTGGTGGCTACCCATTTACTTTGACTGCCAACAAGGAGGTCATCTTGTCTGCTGGTGTTTTCGGATCTCCACAGCTTCTTATGGCTTCTGGTGTTGGACCCGCAGAAGAATTGAGTGCCATCGGTATTGATGTCATTGCTGACCGTCCAGGTGTCGGAAAAGGAATGCAAGATCATCTATTCACTGGTGTCGGATACCGTGTCAATGCTCCTACCATTTCAAGACTTGTGAACGATCCTGAGTATGCTGCTGAGCAACTTGAGATGTACGAGAGCACCCCAGCTGCCGGCATGTACACCAGCCCAGATACGGATGTTCTTGGATGGGAGAAGATTCCCGAAAAGTACAGAAGCCAATGGAGCAATGAGACTCAGAAAGCTTTGGCCGAATACCCTGCTGATTGGCCTGAGGTTGAGTACATTGCCATCTCTTCTTTCCTAGGCAACCAGGTCATCGAGGGAACTGACCCAAATGATGGATTCAACTATGCCACATTAGCAATCGCTCTCGTCGCTCCTCGATCCCGCGGATCTCTTACCATCACCTCCGCCGACACCAATGTTGCTCCTTTGATTGACCCAGGTTTCTTGACCGAGAAATCTGACGTCGACATCATGGTTGCTTCAGTCAAACGTGTCCGTGAATTCTACGCCACCGATGCCCTTCAAAGCTTCGTCATTGGTGACGAGTACTTTCCAGGATCTAACATCTCGACCGACGCTCAAATCGAAGACTTTGTCCGAACTAGTTTCAACACTATTTGGCACGCAACATCGACCTGCGCCATGGGTCTGGCCAACAATACCAACACTGTTGTTGATACCCAAGCCAGAGTTCTTGGTGTTTCTGGCGTCCGTGTCGTTGATGCTGCCGCTTTCCCACTTCTTCCTCCTGGACATCCTATGTCCACAGTCTGTAAGTCTTATCCTTCCTATAAACATTAGCAATTGAACAGTAACTAACACGCCATTCAGATGCTTTCGCTGAGAAGATTGCTTGCGATATTGTTGGTTGTTAAGCAATTCGCCTCAAAGCGCCAGCATCCAACATCATCTCTAACCATCATTCCTCGCTTTGATCCAACCTCTCTTTATTATGTTGTCGATAGATCCTCTTTAGAAGCATCATGGCTAAATCACTTATCTCTTCTTTTCTTTTGACCTCCCGCCAACTGCGACGGAATATTTTGATGCACCACTTGAGTTCTAAGATATTTCGTACACCAAAGCACGCAGAGTACTCGAACACTATCGATCTTTGCGTGCAGACCTTGTTAGCTGGATGCCACTGTACAACAATTGCTCGCATCCTCATTCTGAGGGGTAGCTTGAGCATCGTTGGGTTCTTTCCTTTTTGATGTGATATTTGGGCGGCGGATTTCTTTCATATGTACCGTACAGAGGAAACAGATGTACTATACAGTCATAGATATATAGTGGTAACCATGTTTTCATATAGCAACTCACACACTTCCCATATGCTTTGCAGATCGTGACCGAGTTTCATCGATTATGGTGACACTGCAGATTTAGCCAAGACAGACCAGGGGATTGACCTAATAGCATCGCGATAATCTATGGACTTAATACTGAGTAAACGCGGGTTTTGGTCATCACTTTGCTTTTTGATCTATTCCATACCATCGCCACCAATCATTGGCCTTCGCATGGAAAAATAACTGTTGGATAGTATTTGCTAATCCTTGACACATATGTAAAATTTTGCAGCGTGTGGAAACCAACCAACACCATTTATCCATGCAGATATCAATTTTTATCATTGCCAATCTTATTCTGTTGGTTGAAGTTGGTGTTTGATGATGTTACCGTACATAACATCATTAACCAACGTTCGAATTATTATGGACTTTCAAATTCACTTACTTTGCTATGCAAACTTAACATTAACTTCTAGTATCAATTTCTTAAGTTACAAAACAATGAGCTTTGACTATGAAGATTTGACTAACTTTCGTGCAAATTCTCAACCCTCATTACTCGTGAACATTCTGTTCGGGTACGGGCTCCCATTCCGGCTAATGTCAGGGGTAGCTCGGCTAAATAGAACATCCCTTCGGATAACATAACTTCACCGAAAATCATTCGCTACCGAGCTCTCCCGAAACCCTTTCCGTCCCCACTTCTTCAATTACCTGCAGATCTTCCACTCTACCCGCCGTTCTCAATCCTTCCCGCTCAGCCCCGAAGCGCATGCCCCGAGTTAGAACTAGGGGATGCAATACATTTACAACCTTATTTGCTTCAAAAGTCGTAAACCATCCAACCATTTATTGATGGCGAGCAAAATGTCTCATGTACTGTTAATCATATTTCACGCAGGTCCTCTCACGGCTAGTTCAGAATTATGCGGTAGGCTGAGGATAAGTCATGTGATGCAGTTCTAGCCCCCAAATTCAAGCAATAAGGCTGTTGTTGCTAAGGAAACTAAGATCGCCAAGCAAAGCTGTAAATGCTTGGTGATAAGTGGAACAGATCATGTTTATATATGGATTCATGCAAAGGCTGTGTAACGGGACCCGAATAGATGAACCAACGGTGAAGTAAGTTGGGCGGTTCAGCCGACACGGCATGTTAATTGTATAACCAAGCCGATCATGTGCACGAATTGTGGAGTTCGTGATCAAGATTGATTTTCAAGGTCACATGTGTATATGATTGCACCAGCCACTAAGCCCTTTGCTGAGCCACCCATCACAAGCCACCACAAAATTTAAGGACACATCTCAAAGTAGTGGAAAACGCTCGAAATTAGAAATGCATGAAGACGATGAAGGATTCTGGAAGGATAAGGAGATTAGAATGATCAGTTGAAATGATCTTGACACCTGAAGATTTGAAGCAATGATCGTCAGGTAACTTATATTCAGTCACTTTTGATTGAGGCAAATGATGTAATTGTGATGTTATTAAATTTGTTTGTGTTTTATCGATGATTAAATATGAACAATAATCGTGATTCATGAATGAAATCCCAAACTCCTGATCCATCTATCCCAATATCTTATCTATACCAATACCCAAGTCTATCATTCATAAATTAAAAGAGATGCATGAAAAGATACATGAAATGAAAAGTGACAAAGGAAAATTCGTTAAATGACAGCCATGTCTAATTCAAAGCCAAGAAAGCATTTTGAACTGCTACAGGCTCTTTGATACCCCACTGAACCATCCAGTTCTCCAACCACACTCTATTCAAAGGACCGAGATTTCTCAAAGTCTTACTGGCAGACTGAGAAACGTTGGTAGGTAAGGTACGAGCACCCTTCTCAACAGCACCACCAGCTGCTGCCTTGGAGTAGAACTCAAGAAGGCGCATGGCGGGGTTGGCATCAACATCGACTTTGCCAGTGCGCTCAGCTTCATCCACGGAAGCTTTGAGTGCGTCGACCCATTGCTCAAATTTGACTGGCTTGACCATGCCTTCAGGGTAAGCGGCGAGGAGGTTCTGTCCCAGATCCTCTTCCCAGGAGGAGAACTGTGGGTTGACAACGTGGAAGGTCTTGCTGTGGAGAGGAGCAGAAGAGATAGCGCCTGTAGCGGCGTCAAGCTCTGGCTGAGATGCGGTCTCAAGGATCTCGCACAAGACCTTGGAGAGCTTGTCGACTGGGAGCCAATCGATGTGATCTCTGGATGGGAAGGTCTCTGGAACAACACCGAGATGGGCGGATGAGACAATGATAGATGGAATATACTCGTGTTTGTTCCACATTCCCTTTTGTTGCTCTACTGGACCGGCTACGATACCAACACGGCAGACAGCAGTGCGGACACCGGAGATTTGAGCGGCTTTTTCGAGGAGGGCCTCAGCGATAAGCTTGGATTGACCGTATCCCATAGGTGCTGCGGCAGTGAAGTCGAGGATTGGTGCCTCAGGAACACCACCAACTCCCTTGTATCCACCAACGGCGGCAATGGATGAGATGAACATCACGAAAGCGTTGTTGGTAGAGCTGGAAGCCATTTGAGCGAGGTTGCGAACACCAGTGATGTATGGCTTAAATGAATTGAGAGTCCAGTTGAAGTTAACTGGCCATTGGCAATGAAGGACGTGGGTAACATTCTCCAAAATCTTAGTGTAGTTCTCTTGTCCAACACCCAATTGAGAGTCAGAAAGATCTGCCTTGAGGAAAGTAACTCTCTTGGAATCAATGGGGCTCAATCCTCTTGCAGCGATGGCTTGTTGGTATTTCTCGGCACCACCAGCAGAGCGATCAAGAGCGTAGATGTGCTTAACGTTAGAGTCGTTGTTCATTTCATTGAGGAGGTATGAACCCAATGAACCGGTAGTACCAGTGAGGAGAACGGTAGTACCGGTGGTGACTGGTGTGACACGAGGCTTGGACTCGACTGGGAGAGTAGAGACAAATTCTTGGAAGAGAGACTCCATAGCAGTCAATTTAGGATTCTTGACTTCCTTCTCGTTAGGATCGGCACTTTGGTAGGCACTATCAGGATCTTCAGGTGCCAAATCTGCTGTCTTATAGAGGAACTCAGAAAGCTCAACCAAAGATGGGTTGGAGTATACAGAAGCTGGTGAAACGGAGTCTGGAGTGAGGTTGTTGCCACCAGTGAGTTTGGCATGGATCTTGAGCTCACGAACAATCTTGATGACATGGAGAGAATCCAAGCCAGATTCAAAAAATGCTGAATCAGGTCCAAGATTTTGAATGCCGGCAGTCTCCTCGATGAGGTCTTTTAGCCATTTAGCGATGTTGGTGCGGTCGGCAAAGTCCACTCGCATGTCACCGACTTCACCTTCTTGGTCATCAAGATTCTCGGCAGCAGTGTAGACATCCTCGATATCTTTCTCGTATAATCTGTATGTCTGATGTCTTTGGATCTTACCTTGACCGAGGTAGTGCATTGGGCGGCTAGGATCAACAAACAAGATGTGGTATTGATCAAGCTGACCGTGAGCAGGAGCGTGAACATTAGCCTGGGCAATAGCTGGAAGCATCTCCTTGATGAGAGCGTGGCGATCAGCAGCGCTGGCTGGTGGAGCATCCTTGAGGTCGACAAGAGCAGCTGGCTGGAACTTGCCACGACCGACAACCATGGCACCCTTGACGAGTGGACTGCTGCAGAGAGAAGCCTCCATGAGAGCTGGAGCAAGTTTCTCTCCGTTGCTGAGGACGATAACATCGTCAGCACGACCTCTCCATTTGTACAAGAAAGGCTTGGCTGGATCAGGGTGGCGAGAGTAGAGATCATTCATGGAGTACTCCTCGAGTTGAGGGAAGGTACTGAAGATACCCTGGTAGTAAAGATCTAATTCAGGCTTTCGCTCAATGTAAAGCTCGTGAAGACCGTCCATGTACTCTCTGAAGACAATACCAGAGTGAGTTGGGTGCCAGTAGAAGTAAGCCCAATCCTCGACGGCAGGAGCCAATCGTGGAAGACAAGCAGTCTCAGTAGCTCCAAAGTTGGAAACAACTCTGCAATGCTTGGAGATGATATCACCGGCAGTCTGGGAGATGGCAGCACCACAGACGAGAATGTAGTTGAAGTTGTGGATACGCTCAAGGGATTTGGGGTCGTGGCTCAATTCCTCATAAATAGATGGGGGGCCAATTGAAGCGTCGACACCACCATACTTGTGAATCTCATCGGCATATGCAGCGTGAGGTACGACATTGGCAGAACCGTAAACAGTGGTGACACCGAGAAGGAGAGACATGGTGATACCGATATTCAAACCACTAGTGTGGAACAAAGGCATGAGGTTGTAAGCCCTGCGAGATTGTTGGTAGACTTCAGTTGTTGGAACATATCCGTCGACTGCTGGGATCGTTCTCCAAGCCTCATATGTGCTGAGGATCTCGTTCTTCCAGGTGATAGGCTTTGGAAGACCTGTGGAGCCGGTAGTGTGGAGGACGAGGCATGGGTCGGTTCGTGCCTCAGCAAAAGATTTGCTGTAGGGATAGGCGCGGACCTCTTCATCTTCAAGTAACTCTTCAAGTTCTGGCACTGTTGCAGTGCGCATGTTGCGTTGGCTCAAGATGTTCTCAACATGAGTGTTGCGAGCTGTCAAGAAGATGTGGCAGTCGGACTTCTCAAGAACATTTAGAGACCCGGCGACGCTGTTACGGGGAGAAAGATACAGCATCTTGTATCCGGCTTTGATAGCGCCGAACATGAAAAGGAAGTAACGAATGTCACCTAGTGGCCATGTTAGTATGACAAGTTTATCGTGGAAGAGAAGGAATATACTCACTGTGGCCTTGGTAGGCGACTGCTGGGAATTCACCAGCGGGGGCTTTCCCGAGGATTGACTCCAAGTACCAAGCGGTACGGTTGATCGCATTGGCGAAGGACCTGGCAGATACTTCCACGAAGCCATCTTGTGGCATATCAGTCTTTGGGTAAGCAAAGATTGAATGATCAGGAACCGATCTGGCAAGCTCATCTGGGATGAGGTGAACCAAACGGGCGGGGTTAGAGTTGGCTGCGGCGAAGGCGGCTGGGACATCAGATCGGAGAGTTCCTTGTTGAGACATGTTGAAAGATGGTTTGAGTGATTGAAGAAGTTGAAATTATTAGTATGAAGTATTGTTGGATGTAAAGATGGTTGATTGACTCAAAGAAGCTTTAGTGAAGGTGTTGGATGTAGATGGTTGGATGTCTAAGATTCAAGTATTGGAAAACTGCGAAGTGATGTTCTAGCGATGCCTTGATAGAATGTTGAAGATGTTGTTGTTGATGATGATAAAAAAGTATTTACCTCGACAACATCGACAACTTATATATCAGAATCTCGTTGACTATCGACATAGTGTGTAGTGTATACACTTCCCAAAAGAGTGTTTCCATACCGCGCAACAGGAACATTCCATTGAGCAGTGATGGTATTCGCGGGGAGCGGACAGCCGGAGCAGAGCTAACGGGCTACTTTCGGCCTACTCTATCTTCAATGAGATTCAAGATTTCTATACCAAAGGTGTATGAACATTTCCTGCGCGAGATCTAAGATTGCTGTTGGATCTGGAGATGAGATTGGCGCGATTGAGAATTCGGGAGCTTGCAAAAATCTCCTAATGACAACATACCAATGGCTACTCCAAGAGTGGTGTTGCCCTATCTTAGTTTGTTACCTTCTAAATGGTAGTAACGCTAGTACCATCGCGCCATGGTACCAATCATACATCCTAGATCTTGCAGGAGTTTCATGATCCATTGCAACAGACGTTGATGGAGCTTCTAAATCGGGACTGCCAGACACGTTCTGGTCACTAACACTCCGCCATAGCTCCCGGAGCTTGGGCCATACATGCAATTGAGGGGCTTTCCCATGTTTTGATTATGTTCGTGGAGCAAGCATTCTGATAGAAAGTGTAATCTGATAAGGAGTTCAATGATACTTTACTTTAATGAGTTAGGCTTCAAACTAAAGTCGGTTTGTACGAATTGGGATGATTCACCCAAGCGTAAGGGAAAGACTGTTGTAAGTCTTGCGTGAGAAATTCCGGATTTTGCACTCAAGATGCAACTGCTGTGTGAAGAAAATATTACGTACCGGTTTGGGACTGTGCACCAAACTTCACTATCACTCGAATATGATCAAACAAATTCATTCCGGTTCTCCTACCGAATTTTAAGGTTTACTTTGTGGAAATATTCCGGTCTTTGTCATTATCTAAGATTGTTCAAGGGAAATCTATGTGAGAGATACCAGCACTAATCTTTGATTTGAACGTTGTTACACAGACAGTCTTCTAAACAAATTCTATTACTTCGAAAGGAACACTCTTTCGGAATACTGGACAAACAAGGAATGTAGAAAGGGAAAGGTAACTGATGAGATGACCTAAAGGAACCTTGAGGGTGGATGTAGAAATATTTATCACACACCTACACAGGGATTCTTGACCTTCCAAATATTAAATACCAAACAATTTATTTCAAAATACGTTAACAAATATAACAGACAAAAAACGTTTAGTTGGAAGAAAAAATACATATTTAACGCGGTGTCATTGGCTAATGGTTCTAAATTTGGGATTGGGGCAGTGGCAACGATGAGTGTACGTAATTATCGAAATATTCAGAGTAGCAATTTGGAATGCAGGCAGTAGATATTTCCTCAAGTAGACTAGACAGATGTAAGAAAACAATAGCACGCCTTTTGGTACCATAAATCTAATGCCACTGGAAGAGCATAAAAGTTTCGAAAAAAGTGGTCACAACATGCTTATATAATACCTTGGAAGAAGGCTTGACAGCTTGTGACTTTCCAAGCATCAATAGCGTTGTGTAAGGTTGTACCACAAATATTCTCCGGTTGAAGATTTGATTCTCTTCAACGACAGATGAAATGCATCAATTATCAAACCCGGCTCCCTGTCTCCGATCGTAAAAAATCAGGAGCAACCGAACGGGACAAATGCAATGAAAGAGATTAAGGTTTGGCAGTTTCACGGGCCGAGCCTTACAACAATCCAGCTTGAAGAATATCAGCATCGACCCCACATTCTTTAGCGACATTTCACAACATCCTTCCTATTCCCCCTTTTGGTAATGGAGTCACGGAATCTAATCCAAGTCCTATATCGGTGGCCGCGAGTATAGATATCACCATTACCCCGACTATTTGAAATGAAGTGGACACCTCTTTTACTTTTTATTATCCCAAGATATAGCCGCGCCTAATACAAAATCACTTCACTCTACTGTTGAAAAAGTTAAATACAAGAATCAATATCGATAACATAATTGATCGAACAACATCTAAAATCAATTGAAAGATCAAATATGCCTTCTTCTACAAAACTTCCTACCCGTGCTTTGGGACGCAATGGTCCTCAAATTCCTGCCCTTGGCCTCGGACTCATGGGTTTGAGTAGTACGTCCTTCAGAATTCATCAATGCATGAGAACTAAATTGACAATTTCATAGCTTTCTACGGAAAACCTGGTTCGGATGAGGAACGTTTTGAGTTCCTTGATCGTGCTTATGAGCTAGGCTGCACTCATTGGGATTCAGCTCAAATGTATGGCGATAATGAAGTACTTTTGGGCAAATGGTTCACAAGAACTGGAAAACGAAGTGAGGTGAGATCGCATCAGCCTCCGAACACAAAGCTGAGAAATGGCTGCTTATTGTTGTCTAGATCTTCTTGACTACCAAATTCGGTAACCATGTCACCCCAGAAGGTGGTCGTGAAATCCGAAACGATGCAGAGTACATCCGTCAATCTGTGGCGGAGAGTTTTGAAAAACTTCAAACTGATTACATAGATTTACTCTACTGGTAGGTGCTCCCAAAACAATTTCAAGGAAAATGTAATTTATTCTCATGCGCATCGGAATAGTCATAGATTCACTGGAACAATTCCAGTCGAGACAATTGTTACTGTTATGAAAGAATTTGTCGAGTAAGTCTTCAGTCCTGTCATATATTTTTCAGATACTGACTTTGGAAGTGCTGGCAAAGTCAAATATTTAGGTCTCAGCGAGTGTGGTGTTGATACTCTTGAACGTGCTGTTAAGATTCACCCAATTCACGCGTACCAAATTGAGTACAGTCCATTCTCTATGGATGTTGAGAAGCCAGAAGTTGGACTTCTTGACTGTTGCAAGAGACTCGGCATAGCGCTTGTTGCCTATTCACCATTGGGCCGTGGTATTCTCACTGGTCAATACAGATCAGTCGACGATTTCGACAAGGATGATTTCCGACGAACAATCCCCCGTTTTGCCACCCAGGAGAACTTTGATAAGAATCTGAAACTCGTCGATACCATTACTGCAATTGGAAAAACCAAGAATGCCTCTCCGGGACAGGTAACACTTGCCTGGATGATCAAGCAAGACCCCCTCATTTTCCCAATTCCAGGTACCAAAAAGATCAAGTATTTGGAAGAGAATATTGGAGCTCTGTATGTGGATTTGTCAGATGAAGAGGATAAAGCAATTAGACATGCAATTGAGAGTGCTGAAGTAGTTGGAACTAGAGTTGCTGAGCATCTCATGGGTGTTCTTGTGGTTGATACTCCTCCTCTTACCAATTGATTGGTTCAAGAGATTGATGTTGGATATTGAATATGAGTTGGTTGGTGAAATTAGTTTTATAGAGAAGACACCTTATATGGTGCACCACAAAATTTGACCACGGTTTTCTACATACTGCTTGAATATGCTTGTCCTATTTGTGAGGAATAAACTCTGTAATGACTTTGGCTCAGGATTCTCAGGAATGTCAAAAGATATATGATGAATATTGGCATCTGCTTAGGTACTAGAGTTGTAAAAGCTGTTTTATTTCCCATGAAACTTACTGTTGAACTTAGGTAACGATCACCACCTCGACTTACAGGTGTTTGATACAGTGACGATAAGCTATTCTCAATTCCAATGTCACTTACAGTTAATTTCGGGAATCTAATGGCGGCTTTCTGGAAATTGCATCAATGACTGATCATTTATCACTGGCATGCCAATTCTCACATTCAGATTGTGTAGAAGGACAATTTCTGTCGGAAATGCGAGACATAATCTTTCAACGCTTTCGTTGGCTTGTGCGTCTCATGTGGCTGGTGACATGATGACATAATCATTGTTGTGGTCCAGAACCTTAACCCAACCATCACAATCTAAGTTCTACCCCGAGTCACCAAGCACACGACTTCTTCATCTCGGGTGAAATCTTCAACAACACGATAGCCACGTAATATCGTGCTGCAGTAAATATTGGCTAAATACACCCATTGGTATTCTATCCCGTCAGAAGTTCTGGTGAGGTCTGAATTCGAGCTCCGGGGTATGTACACAGTGCAGGTAATCATTTAGCGTAAAATCAGCTCTACAACTAGGCTACGTGAGGAACTCCGGTGTTATATCAATTGGCTTCCATCCATTTGTAAACAATCAAAGCGGAAAGTTGCCGAGATGGAGTTATTGCGCTGCTAGAGCTAGCAGACAACGCGAGTGTTTGGAAGAATGAGGGATGTGTATGAAGCATAGAGTGCGGAGAAAACAATCACCTTTACAATTCCGGAGTTGAAGAAACTCTAATGAGCGCAAGAATGGGTGAACTGACGAGGATTGCTTTACCGGACTCACGTTTTCGGTATACAGTCACCAAGCCATGGCTGACCGATGCATCCGAATTCTCAACCCGAAAGGTGTTTATCAAGTCGGCTCCCCAGCTCAGATTTCATTCATTCTCCAGTTCTCTCTCATCAACATTTCTACTATCTCTCCAGTCTTAATCAATATCTCTTTCGCCCTATTCATAGCCTCCTTAGTTGTCGTTTAGATCATAATGGCCCATCTCACCCCAGAGCATATCTTGCACCTTTACGATACCTTCGGAGAGCTCAGGGTGCTCGACGATATTATCCGCCATCGTTCCAGAGATAATCCTCCTGCTCCTATTCTGGGATATCCAAGAGCTGAGGATAATCCAAGCGATTATGAGAATTTCACTGGTCAACAGCTTGACTCGTTCGTCGATGCTGCATGCAAATACTTCATCAAGAATGGGTTGAAGCCTGTAAGTCAACTAAATATGCACCCAAGACTCACTGCAACCAGTCTGACTGTCAATATAGGGCGGGAAAAAAGTCATTGGTCTATACTCTCCATCTAATGTAGACTTCGCGGTCACCTTCTTCGCTCTCAGTCGTTTGGGATACACTGTTCTCTGCCTCTCCCTTCGCATAGCACCCATAGCTATCATCAACCTGCTTAAGCAAACAGAGTGCGAGGTCATAATCCGTGGTGATACCCCACAAATTGCTGCTACTTGTGATGCCGTTGCACAAGAGGCCACTTTAAGATCTGTCGTCATTCCTCAGCGCGCTCAATATGGTGTACCACGCCCAGCGAGTGAGAAGCCTTTCATAAGAGAATTCGATCGCGAGGTTGAGACCAATGAGGTCGCCATTGTCATGCACAGTTCTGGATCTACCGGGCTACCTAAACCGGTATTCCTTACTCACAAGAATGTGTTGACCCATCCAGTACAAGGTGCTGGAATGCATAACTTCGGTGCGCTTCCATTGTACCACATGTATGGTCTCTCAACTACACTCCAAGCTATGTACATGGCAAAGAAGGCAAACTTGCCTAGTGCTACTCTGCCAATGACCGCAGACAACCTTATGCTCGCAATCGAAGCAACTCAACCTGAGGTGTTTCACGCTGTACCATATGCTTTAGGACTCTTAACTGAGCACCCAAGAGGTATGGCATATTTGAAGCAGGCTAAGATTGTCACTGCAGCCGGTGCTCGTACTCCCGACGAGCTCGGTGATCTCTTGGCCTCGGAGAAGGTCAATATTGGTGTCGTATTTGGAACGTGAGTATCCGATTCTACTTGTTTACTTTTTGATCTTATGTCAACTAACTTTAATTAGTACTGAAGCAGGTCTCCTTGGTGATACTATGCGCCGTGCCGACGGCGATGACTCATGGAATTACGTTCGAATCTACCAAAACATCAGAAGTTCTATCTACATGGACCCTCTCGGTGACAATCAATTCGAGTGTGTCTACCTTAAGAGCCATCCAGGATTGTCTGTCTCAAACTCGGATGACCCCGCGCCTGGCTCGTGGCGTTCGAAGGACGTTTTCGAGCCGCATCCAACCATTCCTGATACTTGGAAATATGTGACTCGACTTGATGATCGTGTTACCTTGAGCAATGGAGAGAAAGTTCTTCCACTTCCAATAGAAGGTCGTCTCCGCCAAGAAGAGATCATTCGTGAAGCTGCCGTTTTTGGTGTAGACAGAGCTATTCCAGGTGTCTTGATCTTCAGAGCTTCTGATGAGCTCTCAGACGAAGAATATCTTGAGGCTATCTGGCCAGCTATTGTTGACGCCAACTCTCGTGCTGAGGGCTTCTCTCAAATTACCAAGGAGATGGTCGGTCTGGTACCTTCAGATATTGAATACCCCAGAACAGACAAGGGAAGCATCATCCGCGCACAAATCTACAAGAAGTTTGCGGATAAAATCGATGAATTGTATGAAAGTCTTGATGGAGATGCGGAAGGAACTTTGCAACTCGATCTTGCCGGTACTGAAGTTTTCTTAACCGAGACATACGAGGATATTACAGGTCATCCTCTGGAATCCATCGATACCGATTTCTTCAATGCCGATATTGATAGTTTGAGGGCCATTCAAATGAGACGTATAATCCAGAAGACTCTCGATCTCAAGGGCCAACAACTTAGCAGTAACGTCGTTTACGAACATGGAACTGTCAGAGCTCTAGCACAATACTTGTTCTCTCTTAGTTCTGGTGGAGGCGAGCAAAACAAAGATAACGTTCCACTGATGGAATCATTGATTCAGAAATACTCCACTTTTGGAGAAGTTGTGGTATGTCTAGTTTCCACTACCCTTGTAATGCCAATATACTTACATGAAAACAGATCTTGACTGGTGCTACTGGTTCTTTGGGTGCTCACGCCTTATACCAGATGGTGAACAGCCCCAAATTCAGAAAGGTATACTGTCTCGTTAGAGGAGAGAATCCAATGGACAGAGTCTTAAAGTCTATCAAAGACCGTGGATTATCTCTCACTCCAGCCGCAAGATCTAAGGTTGTCGCCTTTACGTCTGACCTTGCCCTCAATGATCTTGGTCTTGGAAAAGCTATGATTCAGCAATTCAAGACTGAGGTCTCACTCATCATTCACTTAGCGTGGTCTGTCAACTTCATCATTGGCTTACAAAGTTTTGAACCCCACCTTGCTGGATTGAAGAACCTTTTGGACCTCTCGCTCGCTGTCTACCGTTCAGAGCCAGCTCGTCTTTTCTACGCTTCCTCTATCTCCACAGCTGAGAATACACCTGCACCAGCTCTTATCCCAGATGCTCCAATTGAAGACTTCAATAACGCTTTGAATATGGGTTATGCCCAATCCAAACTTGTCGGTGAATACATGGTTCTTAATGCTGCTCGTGGTGGAGCCCGAGCCTATGCTCTCCGTATTGGACAGATTGTAGGAGATAGGGATAACGGTTTCTGGAACGAAGCCGAATTCGTGCCCTCCATGATCAGATCTGCACTTTCCATGAAAGCTCTCCCAATTTTCCACGAGAACTGCTCTTGGATCCCGGTTGACACCCTTGCCACTGCCATCTTAGAGATTGATGAGAAACTCAAGTCTCTTCCTCGACCATGTGCTATTGACAGCACCAACCCTCCTATTGTCTACAACATGGTCAACCCTGCCACATTTACTTGGGAGTCACTTCTCGGTGAACTTTCTACAGCTGGTCTTGACTTTAAGGCTATTCCTTTCGGAGATTGGTTACAAAAGCTCAGAGAGTCAGCTGCTAACGGTCAAGAAGAACAAAACCCGGCCGTCAAGCTTTTGGATCATTTCGAACAGCGATACCTTCAAAGTAACAATGGCCATGGCTACAGTGGCGCCGAGGCTACTGCAAGTTCAAGTGGTGCTAGCAGTCCTCGAAGCAGTATCTCGGGTGCTACACCACCAAGCAGCAAGGGAACCAGTATTAGCGACTATGAAATTGTCGGAGTCACATTCGACACCAAGGCGATCTTGAGAGATAGTAAAGTCTTGCAGAGCCCACCTGATATCATTCAGGATGGATATGTGAAGCAATTTTTGAGTCAATGGTTGAAGAAGTGGGTTAAGTGATTGGAAGCTTTTGGATTAGGGGATATGATTTGATGAGATCATGGTATAGAATATATGCGATTACGGCTTCTTTTAGATTTGTATGCGGGGCGCAAAATTGTTGCAGATGACGAATGTTCTCTTTTATCTTGTTTTCTCATGGGGTTTGGGGTAATTCTACATCATTCTTGTAATTAATCATTTCTAGCTCGCTATTCTCATATGAAATGGAAGAAGTACCTGAACTTTGGAAGGCCTGTGTGAAGAATATATGTCAGTAGTTGAACTTAAGGTGCACTATCATTCAGCGACAGTACGCTGAACCCTCACTGATTTTGCTCTAATTATTCATCAACTATAACTCATTCTCGTGCCGTAGATTCTCTCAAACATGCAATTGACACCTTGTAGGACGAGGCTAAGCAGACTTGTGAGAATATTCAAACACGATCAAGGTGGTTGATCTTAAATCACAACAAGCAGTTCGAGCTATCGAAATATTTTGACCTCGAAGGCTAGCTTCTGAAGTTCATTTGATACCTGATTCTATTGTAACCTACAATCATGAAGCGTATAGCTTGACGCTTGACACATGCCTTGGTGATCGAGTTCGAGATGGACGTAAATGCGGAATTACTTCAGTCCCATCTCCATGGCAACCCTCAAAACCCACAACGGGTGCATCTATCATTACTAAACCTTCTCTCCCAATTGATAATTTACATATTTTTTAATCTTCAATCCAGCCTCCTGGCTTTCCCACGATCTAGTCTTCGGGCCAGGCCGTTGAAGACTGAAAATAGACTTGTGCATGAAAAAAGCAGCCAAAATTAAGGACCCAACCAATTTTTGGTTTCGGGTACGTCGGGTCTCGTTGCACAAAATGGATATTCGGCTCGGTAGGACAGGAAATACTACATGCCAAGATACGGTTCTTTCGTTGGCGAGAAGAAATATATTGTACTCGGGGTTTGGAATATGAGGTGTACTCGGGTTCTTTGATCATACAGGATAATAGATGGTAAGCGAGGTTTGCTCCGAAATCGCTGAGTATGGGGGATTTTATGCTCAATGGGATTCTGGATATGCGGATGTGGAATTTGGATATTAGGTTGTTCAGTACCGGTAAATGTTTTGGGGTACGTACCCCGCATTTTTAGCTTTTCTTTTCATTCACCCCCACTTCCACCTGTTGTCATGTTTGAAATGGTCTTGCGTGACATTACTCATGAAACTTTCAGATGTTGTGATACTTAGTATTAATTGGATCTGAGTCTTGACTCAAACTGGAGAGATCGATATCCAGAGTCGAGTGGGGCAAAAGAGCCCTTCCGTTTTCTCCATTCAATTTTTGTTCTCAAATACTTCACTCGATCTTTGTTATTGATAACGACACTTAGTACCCATGTACTTTGACATATATCCCAAATTCTATCTTCAGTATCAAATAATTGTACTTAAATAGTTGGATATATTCTTGATTCTTCTGAAAACAATATTTTATTCTTTTGAATTTTTTAATACCAAAGTGCCTTATTCCAGAACACACTCTTTTCATTGGCCAACATATCATCTTGAATATACATTGTATCATTGAAAACCAACTCCTGGCCAGGCGAAGATACGTTTCCTCCATGTAATGGCCAATATAGTTTATCCTCCGGCCACATCTTATTTGGGTCCCCGGTCAAGATAAACGACACTAAATATTTCTGCATCTTAAGCGCAACACTGAAATCAATGTCTGTAGTGGTAACAATACCGGCACCCGCTGCAGTTGTAGTTGTAGTTGTAGTTGTAGTGGTATTTGTTTCAACAAGAGTGAAGTTACTGTACCAATAATAATTTTGATCCATGCCGTGAGTAGCTACACCAAGCGCCACCATGGCATTCCAGGTTTGGTTGTTAAGTGCTTCAGTTAGAGCGTAGTTGTGGGCCACAAGCTCGAAGTCTTGGTCTATATCTGCAAAACGAAGTCCTTCACTTGTATAGTCGGCTGAGGGGTAAAGATCCTGGATTTTGTTGACGATACCATCTGTAATAGAAGGAAAGTATAGTCGGAGATGGGGAGCGATATCAGAGCTGGTATTGACACACGCGGGTAATTTGTTGTTGACTTCGTGGAGCTCGTGAGTTATTACTAGAGGACCAGTGAAGTTGAAGCGTTTTTGATAGAGCTGAGATTCGTCTGTTGACTTTAGTTAGTAATGAATGAGACAGTATCTAGAATTGAGAACGCACATGTATCGGAAATAAAGTCTCCGTCTACACGAGGTTGGAATTGATATGTGTAATTAGATACCATATTCGTAGCGGCTGTTCGAAGGGCTGTGAAGTTAACAGAGCGCATGCATTTCAAGCTACCACCCGAGCACCCAACAGAGCTGGATACGTTTTGGTAGAAAGCCTAAATATCCTATGAATAATCAATTCAAGAATGGTATGGAGATACAGGAAATCTCACCTCAGCATTCTGATGGCCAGCTCCGGGTACATAGCCTGGGGACATAAGGTATGCACGAGCAAAAGTCTGTTCAGCACGACCAGCAAATTTCTATACACGAAAGGTCAGTCATTCATTTATATTTTGATTGGATAATATCAGTTTCATACCGTAATCTGAAAAAGATCCTGTGAAGCACCGGCTGAGAATCCAACGGCCACTATTTCTTCTGGATTACCACCCCAGTGGCTAATATACTTTTTAACCCAATCGAAAGCATGCGCAGAATCCCAAACTAAAGCATTCGAGGTTCCGCCTTCGTGGTTAAGGGTCGGACCGGTAGCTAGGCCTGTCATTCCGAGCCTGTAGTTATAAGCAACGAAGATGAAATCTTTACTCAAGGCGAAGAGGGCTTCAGGAGTGACCGCTGTCTTGCTTCCAAAGATGAATCTTCCTCCATGTGACCATACAACAACGGGCAGGCTCTTATTGGCACTGTTAGCAGGTGCCCAGACATCAAGGTACAGACAGTCCTCGTAAGTTGCGCAGTCAACATTTTCTGGAGCCAAAGTACCGTCGTTCACAATGGTCTCGACTGGGGGCCATTGTGGTTTCGCAAAACGAAGATCTCCAGTAGGCACAGCAGCATAACGAATGTTTTGGTACTTGTAATACCCAATCGATTCACTACCAGCGGTGGCAACAATGGTCGAATAATCTAAAGTAACAGATGGCATGGAAGTGACCGTGGTATTAGCTACACTTGCGACAGCAGCCGCTGAAGCAGTTATCGGCAAAACATATATCGAACACCAGCGCATGACGAAAAAGAATCTCTTGGTCGTTGAAAATGAAGCTTGAGATGAGACGAACGGTATGCAACAAAGAGAGAAGCTTGAGAATATTGATAAATGTCTTCGGATGCATCCCAACATTGAACGGACAATACGGTGTCCGGCAGATGCCCAGAAGTGGACGACACCCCACAAGTGGACGCGTCCCCTTAACTTGGAGTGCCGAGAAGAGTTACTAGACATTTTTTGCGGGGTGAAGTGGACTGGTTCCTTGAATTAATACTGATGATTCATGAAATTCTGACCCAAACACAGGCATCTCCATGGTATAATTCTTGCACGGGTCTCTATAAGGTTTGTGTTAGATCTGAAATGAGGACTAGGACGCTGCCAGCGGCGTATAAAGCACGGCTGCGTGGAAAATTAGGTTCACAAGCCCGAAATTTATCCTCGGGCTGACTTCAAAGCCTAGGTCTCTCGCAAGTTTTGGGGCTTCATGACCCTATCTAGCCGCCAGTTGCACCCACAAATGATGCTTCCTTGGGGGTACGTATGTACCTGAAGTGCCATGGAAGATTCTGATCGATGTGCATTCGCGTCCACCCGTCCACAATGGCTCGGTATTACCAATAAAAGCTTAGCTATAGAGCATCCTATAGAGCCAGGCATAAATGTGAACTTGCGATCGAGCCTTTGAAGCCGACTGGCCCAGTATAGCCAGATGAGAGGGCAGGGCAGCATCTTTCATAAGAAACTCAACAGAATTGTTTTGCAAACCAGTGCGCGAACAATGTCTATAGGAACATAATTCTAAGTCCGAGACAAGTCTAATTAAGCTATGTCGCCAGCCAAAAGAGAAAAGTCTGCACCAACATCAAATTCGCTCGAAAAGAGGTTTCTAGATGGGACGGGGTACACCCCACCAGGCACTCGTGGCGCGTCCGGAAGCCGAAATAAAGCCGTGTACTGAACCTCGCGCACTTCGACTGTCAGCTCTAAGTTGAGATATTTTTATTCATTGTATCATTTGTATCCTCTTGATATTCTATAACATAAATCTAATGATATCAATAGAAACAACTTAACCAGCGAGCTCCGTCTTGAACGACGTGAGATCGTACAGTACGATACAACTTTTCCGGTGTCTCTCAGTTCCTAGGGAGATACCAATGAACGAGCACTCATGTTGAAGAGCCTCAAACTCGCTTAACGTCAGGTCATATGCGGTCCTTGAATGTATGGTGCTTCATATACCACTCTTGATTTCTCCTTTTGGAAATATTACCATCTCCAGGCAAGTCGTGTATTTACTCCGTTGCCTCCTTTGGGAAATTTCCACATCCAGCGAATGTTCTTTTCTGTCTATTATTTTGAATTCAAATGGATGCAATCCGTGGTATCAATATCGATAGATACACACACAACTATCCATATATGTTATCCCTTGCTCCTTATCATGAGCTTGCATAACACACAGATTTCTGCACCTTCATACACCCCCTGCCGTAATCTCGCAAAAGACTGTACCCCCTGGCAAGATATAAATCGCTTCATTCTCGCTATATCTGGCGTGATTATCGTTATCGAGGTCATAGCGAGAATAGAGCCTGTGAAATCTCTACTTTGTGGCTTGGAGAAATCGCCACTGTCATCACGATATTAACCTTCAGGATCAAGGCAGATGCACAATATTCACTGATGACTGCAGGGTATGAAAGGGTTTGATAAAGGCTAAGGACACACATTCTATACTGAATTCCAAATACTACAAGTCCAGTAAATAACTGACATCTATACTAGATCCAATACGTGTCCTTACAGATCTTCAACAGAACCCTTTTAGTCTTGAGGTAGAAGGTTTCATCAGCCTGGCAGGGGACTCGGACAAGGTCCAACAATCTCTTATGATTTTTTTGAAACTAGCTTCGATGATATCAGCGTAATCTTTACGCGGCGGTCAAGCTTGCAGATGAACCTTCATGCATGCATGTATCTTGAAGAATCTCAAAAGGCAATAGTTCCCTCCGTATATCCCCGAGCCTTCAAAGTCCTTTCGGAAGAAGTCAGAACGCCAAGAATAAGCATGTTAATTACAGCGCAGATGTTGATTGTTCCGTCTTCAAAGGCTCCGTCGGGCAAATGGCCTTTTATCTTCATCGGTAACGCCGACGATGAATCAAACTCCTGACACTCATACCGTTTTTGCCACTCCCGAACCACTTCGAAATCCCTACTATCTATGAAAGGATTCATGCCGTGTCTTGCTTATCTACTGGCTATACCGGATTTTTAACTTTCAAATTACCGCGGGCTTGTGCCGTTGTGTCATCCATTATCATGATCGTCGAAGAAAGTATCATTTGACAGACTTAATCACAAAAGATAAAGACCCTTCCGGAGCGGTATACACGTTACAGCTTCCGTTCTGTTCATTCGTCGTCGCAGTATTCTTGGCAGTAGTATCTACAGTGGCAATATATCCCCGGTCAAGGACACATCAGTCCTTGCACAAGGGTGAGTCTAGTAAAACTTAATCAGCATTTTATTTTGTATTTTCGGTGTTATCATTTATCCCGGTTGTAGATTGCGAGCTGCTCTTTCAGTTGTCGTGCTATAAGCGAGCTTCCCCTTTATTGAAACGTGATCAAAAATCTATGGTAGTTGATGCTCTGTCGTCGCGAGAAAAGCGGAGGCTCCAGGGACTTTGCAGGGGTCTGAAGTTCCTTAGATACTTCTCAGAATATTAACAGGCGTTCGCACTCCTCCAGTAATCTAGAACTCGACTCTAATTACTCCCTCGCAGTGAGTTTTTTTCCGAAACTGGATTGTTTCGAGGTCCTAATGTTATTTAGAAATCTTCGGCTAAATAATCAACTTTTGTTTGTCTTCTGGGGAATCAACGGACAATCTTGAATCATACATTCTATTGTTTTGTGCTACATTTTATATTTAGCATTGCCATTCAAGGAGCTACTGTTTGTGAATTGAAATAGAGGTGATTAGAAATGATTATATTGACATATTATATGAGTCAAATAATGTCGACTTTGTGGCGTCATGATTAATCCAGAATGGAGCAATTTTGCTCGTAAAGACCATTATAAGTAGCTTGCTCTCAGGCTCCACTTCCTATTCATACTAGTTCAATCAATTGACATATTGATATTTCTGTCAAAGTGAAAGATAAGTTTACATCATGTACGCACTCTCTTTGAATATGATACCCGTAGGGCGGTTCTCGTACTATTTTCTTATTGCAATGATTTTTGGTTCTGTGTTAATATATCCCGCCTGTGGAAACAGGCTGGTAGTGTCTAATTCATCTTCATGTGCTTGTTTCTGCGCCACTATTATAGTGGCTAATCATACTAGCTCCATCTATAAGACCAGTACAACCTCTACGGGAGTTAATCTATCGACGACATCAGGGCTTCCAAGAATCATCACGACAGCCGAGACCACTGGCTCCTCTTCGACATCATGTTCCGAGACAACCAGTAGTGGTGTTTCAACAGGGCTCAGCAAATCTGACGATTCCTTGCAAACAACCAACAATCTCGTAGCTCCTTCTAGTAAAACAAGTCTTTCGGCCATTCCCACATCGATATCAACATATGAATCACCTAGTCCTTCAACAAACATCAAATCGACAACCTTTGTTTCCTCGACTTCATCTTCAACTTCATCGTCGCCAGAATCCTCAAAAACCTCTATCTCTTCAGTTTCACAATCGAGTGACTCAATTTACGTAGCCATATCTCCTACCTCAATACCTAAGCAAACATGCAATTCCGGAAGCAATAAATTTATGGCCCGCGATGATATGATGAATCAAATTGGTTTATTTTGTCAAGAAGGTGCTAAACAAGGCACACAAGATAAATATAGCGGCTCAATACTCCGTACTTACAATCAAGGTAAACGCTATGAAGTTGATTTGGCAATTGACTGGCCACCGGGAATAGATATCAAGCATGACATGGAGAACTATTGCTCTAACAACATGACATCAATTATGGATTGTAACTATTCTCTATCATCTTAGTTGATCTATAAAACTTGCTAATAGTTGACAGCCTGTGACTCCGATGCTATCAAGAACCAAGAACCAATCAAATTGGAAGACCGGCGGTACACTTCAAGTAGACTCAGTTACGTACCGGATTACTCCTCAAAGTAACCAGAATTACAGAGCAGGAGGACGTTGGTTTCACCTCGAAGAATTTCAAAGCTTTTCTGGACCAAGCGATGAACATGTCATCTTCGAAGTGCACATAAGAAATATAACAGATGGTATCGGAAATGATATTCCGGTTATGGGGAGTGAAGAGGATGGTCCAAAAAATATTACGAAGGTCGCCGGTGATGGAAATCCTTACGTTTTCAACACCACATTACCTTTTCCTCTTGTCATTACCCCGGAGCTTGATGGTAATCCACCCAACTACATTCAATTTGTATATAGAAGCCAGTCTTGGACTACAAGCGTGAACTCTGGGATGCCATACTGTAGTGTTGGTGGTTGGAATAGTCCTGGGACTCCTTTGGGTGCAATTTCGGTGAGAGCAGTATCTCTTTATGATTTCGGATATGGGCTAATATATCAATTTGTCTAGAATCGCAAAATGGATTGTTACTTCTATTGTTAGCAAGAACACATATGTATAGCTACTTTTGAATTCTTGTAATCTTTGAATTTATTGTTAGTTCACATGATTCATGGAGTTACAAGTTTTAAAATCGTGAAAAACAGTGGCAAAAAGACAGAATAGTAGAATGCTCGTGAATTCAACAACGATAATTATGTCAATGTCTAAAATAGCTAAAACATCAAAAACAGATTGAATATTCCAGAGTTGTAAATTGCTGGACTGCAGTCCGGACTATCACATATCCTGTAACTCAAACTATGAAATTGTGAAGTTCTCCAGCTCCAAGAACACAGAAATTACAAACCACAAACTACACCTCCGCGAGCGAGACCTAGCTCCTTGCTCATTTGCCCCGAAGCACCCCGCCAAAGCCACTCCACACATCTACATCTAAGCGGCGTCTCCATACCACACCAAAGACTCTATTTCTTGCAAGAACTAAACTTCTGTGGCGCATCCAACCACCCAGTCATTCTGTTCGCAATATCGGTAACATAACTTGGTGTAGCACCCTCGGCATCGTTCAGATTGCTCTTGTTGACCTCGCCAGAATTATAACATCTAGCTGCCTCGTAAATATTTCCATACTGATTGATACATTGAACAAGCCCGTCGCCTTTAGCTGTGCCTTGAGTACCATCAACGATCATTTGGCGGATAGATGCAGCTTGGGCGGAAGCAGATGCGGAGTTACCGACAAATTTTACACCGGCAACAGATTGCATGAGTCCGCTGGGACACTGTTAGTGATTTGGGTCTGAAAGATAGCTGATTAAGAAAGAAAAGTAAATTAGAACATACGGGTTGTCAGGTTGACTTGGATCTGGGTTCTGGCTAGTATCGATGTTGACACATCCGCTGCTTTCTTGTAAAATTGTGGCGTAGATGAATCTTGGGTCCACCAAACTAGCACTAGCGACCGACAAGATTGAGTTATACATGTTATCAATCTGTGCCGGGCTATCACCAGAGCCAAAGGCACCAGTATTGGCACATGATTCTTTGAGATATGTAGTGGAACTGTTCCACATGGCATCAAATGACACCCATTCAGAAGATGATGGGAAAGATTGCCAGCCACCGGAGTAGCACTTATAAGTATCTGCGCCTTTACCAACACCGATGCTAATGGTAGAGTTAGGCTCTTTGTTGCCGGCGCCAGAGGTGAATGCTGCTGTTAGGGTAACTTTTGCGTTGGCTGGTGAGGTGGAACTACCGCGAGCATCCAAGGGAGCTGCAAGTGCAGTCGCGGCGAGGAAAGATGCCGAAATAATCAATTGATTCAAATGCATGATGGAATAAATAAGGTTGAAAGAGTGACTTGTAGGAAAATTAAGGTTTGGTGAATGAATGTGGAAAAGGTACAGGAAAAGCTGATGAATGAAAAAACACGTCTTTATTTGACCAATATATATACCGATAACTTCAAATTAAACTTTAAGGTTATATCACACAAGAATGATATCAAAGCATCTTGCATGATCCGCAGTTAGTAGATATGAGATTCATGTAACTGCAGCTGCAGGAGATCATTTGCGGTTCCTTCTTGCTGACATTCGTTCCAAGCTATAAATTCGATTAGATAATAATGACAAGAAGGAAGCGATGTCTCTCGGCTCAACGAGTGCGTTTAACAATGGTATACTACCTAGGTGATGGAACACTGTGCAGTACAAGACGCTATTCTATGTTGGGTAGCTGCTCGTTAGTGTTTTCAATAGTCTGAATTGTAATCCGTTTTCGGATACTAATTTCAATGTTCTGGGGATATTCATATGGAGCACGTTCTTGAATTGTTATATATCCCTGATATCAACTCTAAGAAAGGGTCCATGAGGATTTCCGTGAAAAGCTATGATACCCCAGAAAATATCGACACGGATGTTGTGGAAGCCAACAACAATGAATACACCATTCAACAACACACCCTGGACTTTCAGTAGGTGCATTGAAAGCAATGAAACAGCATTTGAAAATTGAGATTATAAAAGTTACAACGATGAATATAACACAATGTTTCATCCTTTTTTTGATAGCCTGAGTAATCAACGGATACCGATCGAATTGCCCTCGTTCACATCCAATCCGTATTATTTATGACTAAATCTGAAAGATATGGTTGAGCAAGCAACTGATATCGTCACAGACAAATGTCTTCTTGACATGACTTCATGTCGTCTGATTTCAGTAACTATTTTGTCTCGATTCTCATGGCAGAATGTAACCTCAAGCTCTGCCGATGCTGATATAAGAATCCCTCGCTGACAAACGCCCGCAAAATTAAATGAGCATCAACTCCTATCGGCACAATTCAGGGGCAGCGCGTGAAATCTCGAGTCTACACTCGATATAATTGCTTAAGGATCGAGTAAATCTGGATGTCATACCCTTAAATGATGTTGTTCTAGAAAAATACTTGTTTGTCGCTAGGACAGTTTTATTTTTGGGGCCTCATGGCGCTAGTGTGTTCAAGCCACAGAGGCTATTGGACCCCAACGCCACAACCCCTAACCACATTGTCGTTTGAAACAATCCTTCCGGAATCTGGATGTTATCTTGCAGGATTGATGAAAGAATGCTCATTTCCCATCACGAAGATCTACCAATTGAGCGCTAAGATCAGATGAATGGATTTCGGTGTACAATTAAATTGGGAAATATCATACCATGCGGCTGGATCGATGGATTCTGTCACCCACACGGTATTTTCATGTTGGACCTCTTAAGAGTAAATGAGCTCCATGGGCCATGATGGTGTTTACTTTGAGCCTCAAGGGGCGGCTGAGATTCTCTTCACATGATAAACCCCTCAAATGAAGGAGAGTGAAGACCATATATATTGTGATTCATTGAAAGGCTACCTACTTTACCTATGGTTTCGTTTTCTCCATTACACTCATCTCAATTTTAAAACACTTTCGTTTTAAATTCATACCCTAACGGTCTTTACATCTCAATCCTACCATGAAGTCATTTTCTACCTCTTTACTTTCCGGTGCAGCCATTTTCTCGGCGGTGTCAGCCTTAGCTACTCCACAATTGTCTGTTGAAAAACAAGGTAATAGATTCCTATTATTTGTAGAACTCATGACTAATATTCATCAGCTGCAGTTGATGGTCTTCCTTCCGGCGGGGTAGTTTCCAACGGCGTGGCCTTTGGATTTCTTCCGTCAGATGGCTACCAAGTGGCATCTCCAGCCTATACCATGGCACAAATAAACAGCAAGCTTGGCAGAAAAGCCAGTACTTATGGATGGTATGCGCAAATATCGTCTAGTACATTTACTGGATCTCAACTCCTTCAACGCCTAGATGATGTTGTTGCTTCTGGTGCTGTGTTCCAACCGGCGGTTATGCCGACTATTCCATTTAGTCAGGTAACTAGTAGTGTAGCTAGTCAGGTTGCAAGTGTATTGGAACAATTCACTGCGAAGGGTGTAGAGGTTTGGTTGAGATTTGGTCATGAGATGAATTACTACGTTGTTAGTGTTAACTATCCCAAACTTTACTATCATTATGACCAACATCAGACTAGACGGATGGTACATATCATGGAACGGCAGCCGAGTTTGTTACTGCTTGGAAGAATATTCATGCGGCTGTTTCCACCAATCCCAAGATCAGATTGTACTGGTCTCCCAATGTGGACACTTCATCTGCTCCGGTTGCGCCATACTGGCCAGGCGCGTCTTACGTCGATGTCGTAGGCGTCGATTGCTACCCCACTTCATCACCACTCTCTTCCTCCGCCTTCTCAAGCTGTTACGGCAATTTCTACAAAACCTACTCCGCTGCTTATAACATCCCATTCGCCATCGGTGAAACAGGCTACGCTGGATCTTCTGGAAATGCTGCGTGGATTAGCCAATTGGTGAATCAAGATATGTGCGAATATCCAAACTACATCTCAGCATCATGGTTCGAGTATAATAAAGAAGCGGACTTCTTGATTGTGGAGGGAAGCTCATCGATTTTGTCTTCTGCCCAACAGTTGCTCTTACACAATACGAAGACGGGTTGCGGTTCTAGTAAGATATCTCTTGAGGACTGTTTTGGAGAATGAAATACTGATGAGATTGTAGCTGCAAACGCGTCTGAACCCTCTACCTCTACTACCATCGGGAGCACACCAACAACACTTGCGACTAAAACAGCCAGCGCTACTATCACTAAGGCTGCCAGTCAAACCGGAGCTTGTACTTGGGGCTGTAATGGATGGGATTGTAGTGCAAGCAGTCCTTGCAACGCTGACTATACTTGCATGAGTGGTTATTGCCATTAAACAATGATCTTCAAACGACTATACACGGTAGCACAGTCAATCTGCATCCAGAGTCTCGAGCGTTGGTTCAAGATTTCTTATGATAATAGATGTATAAATCAATTAAACGTTTATTTATTCTCAATCACGTCTTCTTCTCAGTTTACTCTACAGCTTTCTCTTTCTTTTCAATCTCCAACAGCTGTCTAGCCAAATCCATAAAAGTCTCCTCCTTACTTCTGAATTTCAATCCCAACACCTTTTCAGCCTTCTCGCTACTACATGCGAAAGAGTCATCCTCTAGTCCTTTGTCACCGGGGACACCCTTTGGTGTTCTTTCTTCCAATTCTGGGATATTCTTGCGAAGAATATCACTGATATTTTGAGATGATATTTGACCTTTACAAACAATAAAACGTTGTCCCGATGCTTCTGGGAGAGTTGCAGCGAGGGCATGGGCTTCTGCTAGGCCCTGGAAGTTGTTAGATGTTTAGGCATTTTGAAGGAGGGGAGGATATACTTACACGAACATCAGTGAATGCATGGAGGCCGTCTAGTCACATTAGCTTTTATTTTCATAATCATCATAATATTGAAGAAACTTAATTGGAGGTAGCTCAGCATACTTAGATGGATTGACCAATCCACTATAGATCCTCAAGTTTGATTGATTCAGATCATTCGTACTTTGAATTGTATGTCTCAACGGTCCGTAAACCATCGGAGGGGTTAAAGTTACCAAATCAAAATTTGGTTTCTCTTTCTCCACGAAGTCCCATGCTAAAAAAGAATTATTAGTATTCATCTATCACCACAATTTCCAAGAAACAGAAATCTTACAAGCCAATTCCGCAAACTTTTTACTAGCCTGATACGCATGATTCTGCGTCCCTTCCAATGCACTCTCTCATGTAGTAGGATTCCAATCCTCCTCCGTATAGACCTTTTGCGGCTGACTAACAACCTCCCTCGCAAAATTAATAATCGCAGCACAGCTACTGGTGACCACAACTCTCTTTACCTCTGGTGCATTTGTCTTCACACTCTCCAAAACACCCATTGTCCCTCTGATCGCCGGATCAAGAAATTCACGATTATTCGTGATAACCTTGTAGAGAAATGGAGAGGCAGTATGAATGACGACATCGAAAGAAGGATCAGATTTGACCACTTCGTCGAAAGCTCCGGGGGCGGTGATATCGGGGACGATCCCGAAGTCAAAATGGGATTCGTAGACAGGGAAATCGGAGGAACCTCGTTCGGCTTTGGATTCAGAGCGAATTACGGCGCGGACGAAGTGGCCTTGTCTGAGGAGGTGGTCGAGGACCCATGAACCGACAAAGCCATTTGCCTCGGTGAGGAGAATACGCTTGGACATTTGTTCAAGGTGAGGATGTCAATGATATTGAATTGAAATTCGAATTTCTGCTACGAGAAAGATATGAATAGTGTGGGCGAAAACACGTTCTGGTCACGTGACCATATTGTAGCTAGCATTTATAGGCCTTCTTCGTGTAGTTTAGAAAATGTAGTCTATTTCTACCTATCTATTATCCCTCTTATGTGTTATGTTGCATCAGCCACCAATTCAGGAAAAGGCAAATTGTCACTTGCCATGATGTCGCAGTAATGAGAATGGGATGAATAACAAGTCAATACTGTTGTTGTATGCAAGCTTTGCGACAAGGAAAGAAGAACAAGGGTTGAGTCTTGCCAAAAGAATGAGAATCTGAAAGGTATATGAAGAATCAATTCGAAATCTGGCAAAAGATGCACAGGCGGTAAGAAGAGGGGTACGGGGTATCCAAAGCCGAGACTGAACACGTTGCTATTGATTTGAGTTATGTGAAAGCCTTCGACAAAGTATCTCCACTGGCTGGGTTGTCTATTATTCTTGACTCCCGTTCAGTGTCCTCAATAACGAACGTTTGGCTAGCTTCCATTTGTTCTTGATCTGTTCCTTGGGAGTGCGGCCATAGAACTATTTTTCATATAAATTTTTAAGTGTACTCACTTTGCGACTGGTATTCCTCTTGATTGTCTTTGGGTGAATTCAAAATTCAATTTAGAGGCCTTTTGGTGTGCATGATTTAAGCGGAGACAGTGAGACGAGTATGAAGTAAGTGAAGTTAAGTCGTATGAACAAAGTGGTGAGTAGATGTTACTATTGCAAAGTCCGCGAGACGATTCAATTCATCGCATAATGCCATTCAAAAATCCTGCTTGACATCCTTTTGCGCACATTCGAATATCAACTGGGCTGGGGACTGATACAAACTCTGAGACTTCGGTAATCACAGGACCGACATTGGCCATTCTTCCGATATGCCATGTCACACTACTACCACACATCTATGATCATAGCTGACAGGTGCTACTAACATTCCGTTGATATTAATATTCTGATATTCAATTAGTTTATTTACTCTACAAGGGAGCCTCGGCCCCTGCACTACCCAACACATCTTCAATTACGTCCTCTGGTCCTATACCATCCAACATTTCTCTAATGGCATCCAAGTCACTTCCCCACTGCATACTACGTTCTCTTTCTGGACTTACGATCTCAATGCGATGAAGATAGATCTTTCTGGCGGCAAGAGCAATAAGAGACGGGGTAGCATATGGAAGGCCGTGTAACGGCGCGAGGCATCTAATCGGTATCAGGACAAACTTCCGTGTACATATCAGGTCATTCTCACCTAACAAGCTTATCAAAATGCTTTGTGGCAATCGCAGATATACCCGTCGCTACAGCGCGATGAATTCTAAGGAATGAAGCAATGTTTTGTTGATATTGCTTGACCTCGACACTGACTGTAGTATTTTTACTTTGCTGGGCTAAATTTTCGATATCCTATATTCATATTAGTAACAATAACTCAGCCACATGCCTTTGACCACTCACCATCGGAGATATTCTCGCCCATAAACTCTCTTCAGTCTGTATTGTTAGACTCCTTTTCACGACTGATAATGTGGAACTCGTATCGTCTGTAAACATATCTTCTAGGTTCGGAAACCCATCCTCAGGGTCATGTACATGGGAAATGAACATGTAATCATTAAGATGTTTTGTCAACCTTGGGCCCTCTCCACCTGCTATAGCAGCAATAAACAAGAAACGTTTTGGCGCATTTTGTATGGATGTCCTTGTGAAAAGTCGTTTCGTTCGCATTAGCTCTAACGCTTGAATCTGTATCTGCTGCGGCGCTTCATCGAGATTCCTAGCGATGATCACATTTGCTATCCTTTTATTATCGGTCGTTTCCGGTACAGGCGGTCTATTGATTGATTGGAAAGCGGGTGTTTGTAGGAAGTACGAGTCGCGACGACTTATCGCGGGAGAGTTAGTTCGAGTAGGAGCCGCATCAACGGAAAGAATAGCATGTGCGAAATCATCGAGAGTGGTGTGGCTATTGCAATCGATAACAGCATAGGTTAAGCCGAAGACTTTAGATGCGACCTACTAAGCATTAGCAGCTTGCGAGGATATTGAAAGGGAGGTATATTCACCAGCTGTAACTCTTGTACGAGATCGCCTAGAGCTTCGGGATCTGTATCAATGATACAGTGCTCTTCTGCGACTAAACATATCAATGCGGCGAGCTCTAAGTCGCTGAGCTCGTGGATTTTATTGATCAACTCCTCGTCTGCCATCAATCCATGAAGAGAATGGTTTCACCCAAATCCCATTTCTTAGGTGGAATATCTATAGAAACGAATTGGATGCTTCACTGGTCGGATGTCATAATTCGGATTTATACTGAAGTCGACCGCATAACTTTGAATGTTGTTGATGATCACTAGCGTCAAGCTTTGACCACATCTTAAACTAGGAGCTCTTCACGATTGAACCAGCAACTCGAAGCAACAACAATCATCCCAACTATAATGAACAGTCAAACAATATTGATATGACAAGTCCAACTGCAGAATGGGAGAAGGTGGGGGATAAGTTCTATCGGAAGATACAGTTATATACAGCTGTATTTGACCAGGACCTAGAGCTCGAAAACTACGTGGTCACGGGATGCTCATATGGAGGAGCAATTGGTGCGTTGCGTTATTCCTTTTTGATATCAGAAATAGATCATTTTTGCTAGAGTTGCTCTACTGTTTACTCTCTCTAAATGGTTTTAGAATCTGGAAGGTGACGGGTGCTGCAGTCCGTCTCATCAAGGTACAAGTTAGATGATTGCGAGACCTCATCTACTGAGTGGCATGCACCTGTCAGAGCCTCTAGAACTAGTGCTCCCAGTGGACACGTGAAAGTACCGGATTTCTGAGGTTACGGACTTAAAAACGCATGTGGGCTCAATACTTTGACGTTTTCATTTGCTTACATGATACTTGATTCAGCCCTGTACCGAGACGAAACAAAGCTCCAAACATTTCGAGGATCACAAGCATCTAGATCCAGTATCGATATATACAGTTGTGCTGGAAAGCTGATCAGAAGGATCAGTTGGGACCAAGGTTCTATTAAAGGTCTCGGCTGGACCGAAGACGAAAAGCTTATTGTCGTCACCGCTGATGGCACAGTAAGATGCTACTATGACTTGCAAGGAGATTTTAATCAATTTTCTCTTGGGAATGGTGCTGAGGAATTTGGTGTGATAGCTTGCAGGTTTGTGTTTGACATAATTTCAATTGACTGCGAGCTCACCAACGGAACAGATTTTACGGTACCGGGTTTGTGGCCTTGCTCGCAAATAATCACCTAATCTCGGTATCTAGATATGAAGAACCACGTCCAAAATTATTAGCAACGCCCCCTGAAGGCGGTGTTCATTCATGGACACTGATACCACCGACATATACATTATCTAGATCAGTTGAAGTTCTTCTGAGCATTGACCAAACCATACACGTTGCAGATGCAGCTGAATCCGAAGATCGTTTCCTAGACATCGGACCCTTTACTCATATCAGTGTATCGCCAAACGGAAAGTTTGTCGCCCTTTACACAGAAACAGGACATGCATATGTCATCACGAGCGACTTCCAAAGCAGATTGAGTGAATATAACTCTAGATCGAAAACTCCTCCCAAAGATGTCCAATGGTGTGGTAATGATGCGGTAGTTATTGCTTGGGAGGATGAAGTACATCTCATTGGCCCTAAAAATGCTGTCGCAAAATTTTATTATGATGGTCGAGTTCACGTAATTACTGGTTTGTAACCCCCTAGAGTTAGTTAGGACTTCAGCTAACCACCGAATAGATCATGATGGCGTTCGTTTGATAACCAATGATGTTTGTGACTTTTTGCAAAAAGTACCGGAAGTAACCGACGAAACCTTTCGGTTTGGCACAGAATCACCAGCATCGATATTATTGGATGCAGTCGAGCAGTTAGAGCAGCAATCTCCTAAAGCAGATGATAACATACAATTGATTAGACCTCACTTAGTAGAGGCAGTTGATACCTGTGTAAGTAATCTTATACAGAATTTCGGTTTCATAACTGACCGTATTTAGGTCAAAGCAGCTGGTCATGAATTCAACATCCATTGGCAGAAACAACTTCTCAAGGCCGCTTCATTTGGTAAATCGGTGCTTGATATCTACAACAGTGATGATTTTGTAGATATGACCGAAACACTCCGGGTATTGAACGCTGTCCGATATTACGAAATTGGCATACCTCTATCATACGAACAATTTTTACGCCTAACTCCCGAAAAACTTGTCAGACGTCTCATCAACCGTCGAGAATATCTCTTGGCACTCAAGATCTCCGATTATCTACGACTTCCAACAGACAGAATCTATGTGCACTGGGCTTCCCAGAAAGTCCGTATAGGATCCGAAGATGAAGACACAATCTGTCGCGTGATTGTCGAGAAACTTTCCGGCAAACGCGGCATTTCATTTGAAGAAATTGCCCGAGCAGCCTACGACGAAGGACGCGGCCGTTTAGCCACCGCTCTCCTAAACCACGAACCTCGCGCCGGAAAACAAGTACCCCTTCTTCTCTCCATGGAAGAAGATGAAATCGCTCTCGACAAAGCTATCGAATCCGGAGACTCAGATCTAATAATCTACGTCCTCTTACATCTCAAAAAGTCTCTCCCCCTTGCCTCCTTCTTCCGCGTAATAAACACTCGACCCATCGCTACCTCCCTGGTCGAATCCTCAGCACGAACAGAAGATTCCTCTCTCCTGAAAGATCTCTACTACCAAGACGATCGTCGTGTTGATGGTGCTAACGTCTTTATCCGCGAAGCTCTCCGACAACCCGATTCACGCACTGCATCCGACAAACTCGCACTTGCTGCAAAACTCCTCTCAGACTCCAAAGAAACATCTTTCGAGCTCAAAGCTCTCCACGAAGCTTCCCTACTTTTGAGAATGCAAGAATCTCTTGACCGCGATCTCACAGAATCATTTACAGGTCTCTCATTAAACGAAACTCTCTTCAAATTGATTAAACTAGGCTACACTTCTCGTGCCAAAAAACTCACCACAGAATTCAAAATGCCGGAAAAAACATCTACATGGATACGTCTCCGTGCTCTTGTCTCAAAACGCGATTGGTCCGCTCTCGAAGAAATATCTAAAAATCGTAAATCTCCAATCGGCTGGTTGCCGTTCTATACACTTATCCTGAATGCTGGAAATCAAAAATTGGCAGGGAGTTTTGTGGAGAAGATAAGAGCTCAAGGGGAAGTTAAAGGAAAGGAGATTGTGGAACTTTGGGAAAAGTGCGGGATGAAAGTAAAAGCTGCAGAGGAATGTGTGAAAATTAAAGATGTAGGGGAGTGGGAAAGAGTTTTAGCAGGTTGCACGGCGGGAAGTGTGGAGTATAAGGAGGTAGAGAGAATTGGAGTTGTAGGAGGATTGAAGAAATAGTATCTTAAACTTGATTGGCGAAGAGTAAGGAGGTTAGTCCCAAATATAATTAAAATAGTTCCTTTTTTTCCTTTTAGCATTTTTTGTCAAAGTAGTACATAGAGGGAGGGGAGTTTGAGTTTTTTTCCCTCTTAATCTCTTGGAATCCAAAGACAATAATTTGAACTAGATAATGTTCGAGATTATAAGATAGAGAACCTAAGAACCAGGAAAGATACAACCTCCCCCCCCCCGTCTCTCCCCAGCCAAAAAAAGTATATAAGGCGTACCAAAATAGAAATAAAGATAGAAACTTGGATTCCGGTTGAAGTTCCAAATCAGATGTAATAATAAATGCTAGGAGGAGGATCGTAAGATTTCCAGGTCCGCACGGGCTCATGGACTCTAAGCACGTGACTATGTGGCGTTGAAGAGCTTAGGCGCTTGTCGTCGATTCACCGCCATTCAATTTGACCCAAGAGCATCGTCAACCTCGACTACCATGCAACAAAAAGATCAAAGGCCCCAGCCAGGCGAGCAAGACTTCATGGAATAAGTTACTCTAGGTCAAGTTCTCCTCACACAAGCAGTGCTTGAGAGCAATCGTGTCATTTCTCAGTCTCTAAGGGTTTTATATATATCATCAATTTTGTCGATGAAGAGCCAGATATTACTTCAAAAATATATCTTGCCTCTGGCGACATTTCTAGACGCCTTCGAATATGGGATGCTACTACATATAGTGTATAATCTTACAGTTACCAAAATTATTGAGACTTACAACATGATAGGGTATGTATGCAACGCTACTTCTGAAGACCATACTACGAACATTTAGGCTATACATCTGCTTGATGACTTCACCATCATAACGATGTTCAAAGATAGGATACTTTGGCACTGTGGTCTAAGCACTGGTTTTTGCATTCGTATCTACCACAAAGGTCATGATCAAAACTTGCAATGCACAGCTGTTACTGATTCAAGACACTTATGAATGACAATATAGTTCAAGAAATAAAATTCCAAACATGTATAGCGAAGAGAATATGATATGTACAACTCAGATCAAAGAACCTAAAAATGGTCCTCCATCTTTCAACTTTCCATCCAGCTTAACATGATCCTCGGCTAAAAAGCTTAAGAATCCCTCTTATTGATCGCTTAAGAGCAACCACCAACAACAGTCGGGACGTTCTGGCAAGAAGCGTATGTCTTACCACCAGTAATGGCAACAGAAGACCAAGTCCAGGACTTGCAAGAGGTACTACCGCAGACAACAACGACATCGTATCCGGAAGAGGAGACAGCGCCGGTACCGACAATGTTCTTGATGGTCAAGTCGGTAATGGGGATACCACTGGTAGGATTTCCGTGAAGATCACCACCGTTGTAGTTTTGCTCAATGAGGATACCGTATTTGGAGATGCTGCTGAGGGTGATGCCATCGTATTGGACGTTGTTGACGGTTCCGGTGTCGCCGGCGAAAGTCTTGATACGAATACCTTGGACGGACTTTGTGACAGTGGAGCTGAGGAAAGAGACAGTATCGACGGTGTTGTTCTTACGCCCTCCTACGGATCCGATGGAAAGACCGTGGCCACCTGAGCAGTAACCATTCTTGAAGGTAATGTGCTGAATATCAATGTTAGTGGGAGTTAGGGACAATGAGGAGCATGGTGGATTGTGGACATACGCTTCCAGAGTTGATAGCAACGCAGTCATCTTGGTTGTAGACAGTGGCGTGCTCTGTGCAATAAATTAGTACGGCATTAATACTGGACCAAGGCATCTCGATTTAACATACCAATAATAACAGTGTCGGAAGCACCGATGTCAAAAGCATCGGTGTTCTTGGCCAAAGCATCACCAGCGGAAGCATCGACAGTGATGTAAGACAATTCAAGGTTTGAAACACCGTTGATACTGAAAACCTGAACAGGTGGGTTGAGAATGGTAAGAGTCTCAATAAGCGAATTGGTCAAGTCGTGGGCTTGGAAGAACTTTGGCTTATTCTTGCCACCGTTTGCACCCTTGCCGTCCCAGTAAGAAGCACCATTTCCGTTAAGAATGGCAGTGTCCTTGTTGGATCCTGCGACCGTGATGTTGTTTCCACTGACGGCGAAAAGTGGTCCTTCCCACTCCTCGTAGGTGAATGATGTCTCTCCTTGGAAGATGACGGTAGTATCATCAGGGAGATCGGTCATGTCAAGAGTAACACGACCGGGGACAGTCAATTCCTTAAGGATGATAGTTGAGCATGATGCCTTAGACTTGATGGCGGAGGAGTAACCGAGAGAGCCACTGAAGATACAGGTTGCAGCACGCTTCTCGATGTTGCGCTCGACAAAGGCAGATTCAACCTCGATAGGGCTTGGGGCAGCGGTTGGCATTGGGGCCGCAATAGGGTTAGCCAAGGCGGGTGCCAATGTCATGGCGGAGAGCAGCATAGCTGCTATGGACTTGGTGGAAGGCATGATGCGGTTAAAATGATCAACTAAGATAGCCAAGAAGGATGTAAGAAGAAGTGTTGGAGGACAGGGCTGGCCAAGAGATAGCTAAGAGATGGCTAAGAGATGGCTTTATACAAATTCTTCAGGAGTACTCTTGGGTACACGGAATATAACAGTACGAACAAGTTGCACCAAGCGGCGAATTGATATCGTTGCATGGAATAGAAATCTTGGCTTAGCTATGGTCCATAGTATCCCTACCCCTGAGGGTAAGCTCGTCGAACCTTTCCATGTTTTCCTCTCCTAATCCTTTCACACTATCCACTTTCGCTACTTGTTATGCCCTCCTACAAAGTCAGAATGCTTTTTACTCTACAGTCCAAAAGTAATCCCACCTATGGTCAGGGTTCCCCCTTTTAGCCTAACGGTTCTCCTATCTGCCGAACAAAAATAATGTCCGTTGTAAATGTTCCGGTGGACTTTGCAACTACCACGTGTGCCCCAGAAATGTTCCGTGTTCTTTATATTCCATCTTGGCTCGCATTGTTTAATCTAAGATGATCCAATGATTCCAATCACACTTGTGGTGGGGCGGCCCAAAAGATTAAGGTGGTAGTCGATAGTGTTTCAAAGACTAGAAATCTGTGGGGGTGAGCGTGCAGGAAGACTTGAGTACTCGGGAACAAAAGAAAAGAGGCATCGGAAATGAGAACCACTATCTATCTCTCCGATTAAATTAGAACCATAAATCAACTACAAATGAAACTACTAAATTTATTATATAGAAAAGAAAGGTTGGTATTCCCATTATTCTGACTCTAGCTACCCAGGGCCCAGGTAGGTATAACAAAATAAATTCTCATATACAAACAATTAGAAGCGGCAAATGATTCATGCAGCCCGAAGAGTCGGATAATTTATGGTATGTGGCTTGCAAACACAATGGGGAAACATGCAAGTTACAGGGTACTAATGTACCCCAGTTTTACCATTCCATACCCGGTGACGGGCCTGTCTACCAAACCTGTGTACAAACTTCGGAGAAAATAAAGACAACCAGTCAGAAAAGTTAAAAGGTTCAAAAATCGAAAAGTTCATCCCATCAATTTTCAGAACTGGGAGAAAAAGTACGTTGGCTCAATTAGACAGAATAGAAAATGCCAAAGCAAGTTAAGCTAAGCTAGGGCCTATGTAGTTCGATAGGGGTTTATCCTTCAACATCGCTCGATTCGAAATTCAAGTACCAGCAAGGAAATGAGGTGATGTCTCCACAGTGAGCCATGTGGGGGCATTAGCAGCGATTATTTTCAATATCAAAAGTTCAAAACTATCTACTTGTCCAAGTTGTCTTGCTAAGGAAGTATGGATCCCCCGAACCTAGATGCACATACCACAAGACGCACTCGACAAGAGGGCTAATTGATTATCTAGGAACTCGGCACCATGAGATCAGGACGGGAAAATCGGAACATCAAACACGTCAAAGATCAAGCATCTTTCAAGATCATGATCTTGAAAGGTGTGATCACACCTTTATTTCAAAGTAAAATAGCGATTGGAATTGATGCGATGCGACTTTTGATCGAAGAAATTCAGCAATCTAATAGAGAATAGACTTTCACATATTTCTATATCTATACAAGTACGGAAGATTAATTCAAGATACTTACGCAATCATTTAATATATACAATGTTGAGAAGGGAACGGAGATTTTGAGATCCTAGTATTTTCGTCCTGATGGAGCCCTGATTTTCTTAGCGGCGGAGCTTTTGTACCTAGGTACTTTTAGTCTTTCTGACTCCCCAAATAAGGTGGTTCGTCACGGAACCAATCACGTCAGACTTGCATAAGACTTCTATCTTCGCCTCATCATTCCTTTCATCTAATAACTCCATAATTTCATATTAGATGATTTAGCTTTTTAAAGGGGCTGTATAATCCCGAAGTCGATGTGTTGACTTCATCAAAGCGAATATCAAACATCTCATCAGCGTCGAGTTCTTTATTATTGCCTTGTAATCCTGTATGTATAAAAACTGTACCAGAGAAGAAGAAAAATCAAGACCAAATTCCATAAACCTGATCTCCCTCGCCACCCCCAAACTATCGAATTCGAAACTCGATGTAAAATTACAAACCCCTTCACCTAAAATGGATCCCCTTCTACAGATATCGACCCTTGGATCCCACCGGCATCTCACAATCCAATCAAAGCTCTTTCTCAGCCGGTTCTGATCAAGAATCGCCCCGTTCATTAACAAGGAGGCTCTCGTGCCGTAAAAATGTACACAACTCCGAAGCTAGATGTGTATACTGCAAGATGACAAAGTATAATATGAGAACTAACCTACTTTTTTTCTTGGCGACGTTGTATGCTTTTAGATAGCACGAGTACGAGTATACCCACCTTCAAAAAGGTATATTTGTAAGTAGAAAAGGGTCTAGAGCTCTCAGTATATAGGAATATACTTTTGTCTGATAAGATTTATACTTTTTCAAAAAGTACCTAGGTAAATAGAGCACTTGTTAGATATGCCAGGGCAAAAAAACACTCCAGTATTCATGAAGGTGGTAGGTGCATTTGAACAGCGAGGAATGGTTGAGTACCTATACATAGGTAGTAGGTGCCTACCCAACTCGTCGAGTGTTCTAAAGAGATGATCAAAATCGAGGGGTTGGTAGTCAACTAATCGACGCCGTGATACTTGTGGAAAAATTGTTCACAAAGCGCGAACTGGTAAGTACCTAAGGAGTGTTTAGAATATATCAATTGAACAGATTCCGAGGAATCTGATTGGATACCATACGACATGTTGTTGTGGTTCGATGTAACTCTACATTCAAGCTTAATGTTGTAGGATGGGATGGGACGAGTGCAGAGTAATCGGCTGTGATATGGTGTTTACATCGGATGTCACATACATACTAGTTCAAAGCTTGAGACCTCGGCGTGGGCAGGAAAAATGGGGTGTTAAATTATAATCTAGATTCTAGATATCGAGGGTCTTTTGATCTGACAGATCAGGAGGATCCTCGGTGCTAAGGTTAAGAATGACTAAACTTCAAAGCTCAAAGAATCTTCAGCATCACTTCTATTTCGTGCTGACGAATTTGATAGAAAAGTTCGTTGATAATATAATAGAGTTCACATTTCTATCGATTATTAACTTTCAAGTCTTGGGTTTCAAACTTTGACAGCGAAAACTGATTTATTGACTAATTCTTCAATTCTGAAAGAGGAATCGAATTTTCACATCTTGTTTATATTGTCCACGCCAAGGGACCGACGGCTACTCGGAGGAGAGCGAAAAGACCAGAATTGACTATTAGCGAAACCATTCAACAACTCTGTTGTATTGTTCCCTTCCAATTGATATTCTAAATAACGTTATGACTAAAGAATGTCCGAATTCTCCCACGAATAGACGGTCCTCTGGCTCAATGGAACTTAGAGCTAAATCAGAATCACATATCACGTATTCCACCGATCCTAAACTTCCCTCGATCCTACCTTTCCGCCTCCACAATATCTTCTTCCTTCACTCTCATAAGATCCCCTCTCACATACAACTCTTCAGGTTTTCTATCATAGAGAAGTCTACCATAGCATGATACAAGAGACTCAGACGTACTATTAAGCACTTCAAGCCATGTATAGATTCTATTCGATATCACGAAGTGTCCACAGAGATTTAAACGATAGAGATTGACAAGTTCAAATAAGGATTGAGAGGTACAAATATAGAGGGAAGAGAAGCTATGAGTACCTACTAATGAGAGGGGACGTCTACTGATACTTTTCTTTTTAGTTGTATCTATCAAGTCTAGTTAAAGTTCAACTCGACCTAGAGATATATCGTTGCTCAGCTTTGAGGCTCGAGGTTTGGGGTCTGTTGGAAACGGTGCGATCTTATGAGTGAGATATTAGCTGATAACTTAGTATTCGGTGAGAATGTTGAAAGAGATTTGCTGTGAAAAGGTACCTCAACACCTGTTGTGCAAATATTATAATCGTAGGATATTTCATCTTGTTACTCTACTGGTATTGCTATGATAGAGTGGTTCTTGTTAAATATTCTATAGAGTCTATATATCAGGTATATCCGCAAACATTTCCCATCCAATATACAACATTCTTTGCACTCTGAACCCTCTTTTCCTCTCCATCCCCCTCTCTCACACCTTGAGCCCACTCCCCTCCCTACTCAGCCCCTTCCACTCCCCCTCCTCCAACACTCTCCCCTCCGCAAAAATCACCATTCTCTCGCACCCCTCAACCATCCCCTCCCTATGCGCAACCCCCAGCACCGTCGCCCTTTCAAACTCCTCCCACACAACCTTCTTCATCACTCCCTCCGTCTCCACATCCACACTCGCACTCACCTCATCCATAACCACAATCGGACACCTCTTCTTCACCCTTCCTATCCATCTATACCCCAGCACCGCACGCGCCAGACAAAAAAGTTGTCGTTGCCCATGCGATAAAAGATTCGGATCAAAATTATCAGAAAGTCCCTCTATCTCAATCGCTCCCGGGAGAACAAGTCCCAATTTCTCCAAAACACCTACAATTTCCGCATCATCCTGTTGCAGAGAAAAAGGATCAAGATTCTGGCGAATCGAACCATTGATGAAAACTGGATCTTGGGGTATAACAACCATGCGTTCTCGCAGAATCTGTCGTGGAATCTTGAGGATGTCAATCCCATCGGTCATTATTGATCCCTGCTGTACTTCCAGCAAATGCAAAAGTAACACGATGAAAGATGATTTTCCCGCGCCAGGAGCACCGCATATACTGATCTTTTGGCCTGCGGAAATATCAAGATTGATGTTTCGTAAGCATGGTTCTTGGTCCTTGGAATACGATGCTGTTATATTTTCAATTCGAATTGCACCTTTACTGGGCCAATCTTCCGGTACCTCTATCTCTCCCTCTCCAGCATCCTCATCTTCTTTTCGATTTTCATCCGGAGTCTCACGCACAAACGATTTGATCCTCTCAACCGCCCCCACACTCGTTTCCGTCGCCGTCCAATGAATAATAACCGCCGAAAGCGTAGTATTAAATCCCATAATATTCACCAACGCCAAGCCTACCAATCCCGCATCAGCAGTATATCTCAATTTCACCACTAGCGCGACGAGGAGAATCGCCAGAGCGGCAACTAAAAGATCGATGACAAGCATCAACCATACTTGTATGCAATAGAGTAAATAAAAGGGTTTTTGGGAATTATCTAGGAGCTTTGTATGGCGTTGTTGCATGACGGTGTGGAAACCAAATGCGCGGATGGTGAGGAGTCCACTGAGGGTTTCGAGGAAATGCGTGTGGAGGGGTGCTTTGGAGGAGAGATCCATGAGGCGGATTTGTCGGGAGGTGCGGAGATAGTATTTTTGGAGGAGGTAGATGAGGATGAGTATGAAAGGGAGTGCGAGGGAGAAATAGGAGGCAGAGATACAGATGAGGAGGGCTTGGATGAGGGATGTGAAAATGTTGTTAATGACGATTAGAAACGCAATGGGGAGTTCGGAGTCGAGGACTGAGAGGTCGTGACTCAAGCGGTTGATGATTGATCCTGTGTCTGTTTTGGTGAGGAAGTAGAGAGGGGCGTTAGAAATGGAGGTGAGAAGTGCGGTGTGTGAGATGGTGGCGGATCGGGGGATCATTTTCAAGAGGAGTGTGCTGGTGAGAATCATGAGTAGAAACATGGAGGTTACTTCGACGGCTATGAGTATACCGAGGTAGAATTCATTGATTGAATTTCCATGAATGGTAATAGCACTTGTCCAGAATTTAATCCAGAAATCTGAACCTTTATTATGTGTACATACAAGCTCAAGGTTGAATAGAAGTGGCTTAACTTACTAGGAAATTACAAGAGTAAAGAATAACAAACTATCATCCCCATCCACATTCCCATTCCCATATTCCGCCATCCCAAACTCTCAAAATAATATCGATAAGTCGCCCCATTCCCAATCGGACGCTCGAGATCCGCACTCACAATTTGTCTCGCTGTATCATCATTATCTTTCATATCCACAGAGTCAGACTCTTTAGACGTATCTGTTTCTATCACATGTTTCGTTGCAAGACTAGAAACATATCCATTCTTCCTACTCAGATCATAAAATGTTCCTTGTTCGGCGACTGTACCATAAACACCAAGAGCGATGATATGATCCGCATATGATAAACGATGTGCCGCATGAGTAACTAGTATAGTCGTAATACCTAATTGACGAAGTAATCCGTGTCTACCGAGTAAGCGAGTAAAAATCTGTTCTTCACTAACGATATCCAGACCACTGAATACATCATCTAACAACAAAATTTTATGACGGGAGTAAACTGCTCGAGCAAGTGCCTATCAATATCAGTTTCTAAACATAACCATACCGGTAAAAAAAATCAAACAACATACGATTCTCAATTTCTGGCCTCCCGAAAGCGCAGCTCCTCCAGATCCCGCAATAGTATTATCTCCCTCTGCCATTCCTTCAATATCATTCTCTAAAGCACAAACATGCATGACCTTTTGATACCATGCAGATTCATAGTCGCTAGTACCAATGATATTATCTCTAATACTACAATTTTGAATCCAAGAGGTTTGATCCACAAATGTAACGTCAGAGTGGTTGATATAGATTTTTCCCTTTGTCGAAGGAATCTCTCCTAAAAGACCTATGAGAAGACTAGATTTGCCGCTGCTGATTGGCCCAATGATCATTGTTAGGGTGGCGGGTGGAACGGAAAATGATACATCGGTAACGACTGGAGGGGACTCAGTTGACCAAGCGAGAGATAGGTTTTTGACAGCAATCGTTGCCGTTGATTCAGACGTATCTGCTCTCACTGTCATATTCTCCAGCTCAATCTGAGAGCTTGCAGATACATCTCTAGACGATATCCCAAGGCTGGTATGGCCACTTGATAAACCTTGCACTCGCGGCAATATAAGACGATGATCCCTCTTCGTAGCGGAAGTAAGAAAACTCTCAATCCGATCTAAACATCCCACCGCAGCAATAAGCGGCGGAACCGCAAACACAATCGCTCGAATAGGCGCAACCAGCAACGCAATAAGCGACAGCGCAGTAAATGCCGACGAAACATCCAGAGCTTTCCCATTCACCGATGCCACAATAACATATATGATAAATGCCGCACCGGGCGCGAAAATATCAGACATATTACCAAAAGCAATCATAACCACGAATAACCTCCTCATCTTCAGAGAATTCCTGATTTCCTTTTCTCTAAGTTGAAAAATCATACTCGATATTTTCTCGTTGAGACCTAACATCTTAACTCCCTTTATAGATTGCAGCATTTTCACCGACGTATCGATTCTCATCTGAATCCTATCCATCCAAAGCTTCTGCGCAGCACCCATATATTTCGCCATGAAAAACGGGCCCAAAACCGCTATGATTGTTACGAACAATGGACCTAAAAGCGCAATGCCAATTTCTCTCTGTAGTAACCAAATCGCTAGTGCGATCTCAAGGGGACTAGCCCAGAGATTATGGATTGGTTGTAAGGCGACACAGATACGTTCGACATCTGAAGACATGAGAGTCACTGCTGCGGATTGGTTGAGATCAGGTAGAGAGAGTTCGAGGGTGTGAGAATAGATGGCGCTGATGAGAGCGCCTCGTACCATGGTCGTCATGCGGTTGGCTTTGTGTTGAGATAAGCTTGCTGTGAGGGCTAAACCAATATATATGAGTCCGGAAGCGGTGATTAGGCCCCAGCCATTGTCGGAAGATTCGGAGTCGGGATTACTGACGAGAGAGACGATTTTGTTGATGAGAAATGGTTGCATAAAGCGGAAGAATGTTAATGCTAGACGTGGTAGAATAGATGCTGTAAGTGGTCCTAACATTGCTCGTAGCATTACCCACATCAAAGTGTGATTTTGAGGATATTTCGTGCCTATACATCTATTAGCATTCTCTGACGAAACCATTACAAGAAGTGGATTTCAGACGTTTTCCCCAATATTTTCTCAACCTATCCTCACAAGAATCCGACAACAACTCTCCATCAGCCACGAATAAATCCTCATCTCTTACCACCCCTCCAAATCCCAACCTAAAAAGCGGATTCGACCACCAAAACAAACTTCTCGCAAACAATCCACTCGTACTTTCCGGCGAAAGGTACCCATATCTCTGGAAAAGAATTTTCCTTTTCCCCTTCGCCTCCAAAATCAAAAGCAGGAGTTTAACTCCCAAGATAGATGTCGCAATCGCGTTACCCGCTACATTATTTCCACGCAACCATCTCGTTCGCAACTGTGCGGCATCAAACGATAACGTGAAAAAGAGATATGCGTTGATGATCGAGCTGGGACGAATATTCCTACTATGTTCAAAATACGATAGAATGCACAAACCGAGGATAGCGATGAGTGCGAGGAGAGCCGCGGGTAGCGAGGCACGTGTTTTGAGGGGGAAGTGGGAGATTGTGATTACGTTTATGATTTGGAGGATGCTGAAGATGGAGAGGAGAATCTATTTCGTCAGGAGAAAGTGATGAATGAGGATATGTACGTGGAACTTACGATTTTTGTGGTGAGAATATGACTTCTGATTACTTTTCGTGAAGATTTCCATAGGTGCTGAATTCTCGGTGGTATGAGGAATAACAAGAGAACTGAAGGTACGATTGAGAGGATGGTTTCTTCGAAGAGGAGTGTGAAATCGAATGTTGCTTTCCCAGGGACTTTGTAAAAAGGTCCGAAATTATCATCGCCCACACGACCAGTTTCGTTAAGTCTTCTTAGTTGGAGAGATTCATTTGAATAAATTTCCATAATGAGGAAGAATAATCTCAAGTAGGTAAATCACTTGGTATCATTGAGTATCCGAAGATTCGATTCTGATCTCCTCGTGTGAAGGCTACCGTCAATGAGTATTGAGGAACGAAATTAATCGATTGAAGCAGGAGGCTCATATATATATCCTCTTCTAAAAAATCACAACGCCACAAGCATGCACACGACGTCTTCAAAAGCAAGGTACCTACGAATTACCTCATCCCTTCCTCTACTTGCGCAATCTCGAATTCAGAAACCAAGACAAGAAAACCGATGCCATCCTCGCCAACAGAAGAACTCTCATCAGCTCTACGAAAAGTCTATCTGCCTTCGTACTTCGTATCCCCTAATTCTCGTCTCTCCAAGCTAAAAGCCAAGACAAAAAATCCAACATCTTGTTACAGGCAGAAGAATTCTCACCAACCACACTACACAAAAAATCAAAACCCAAAATTAAAAAATCCATCTACCTTCATCTCCAAACCTAAACCCAAAATGCGTCGTCAACAAATGACGACAACAATACAAGCAGGCATTCATCTTTTCCTCTCTCATCTCCCCACCAAATCACCAAAAAAGTAAATGTATTAAATCTGATTTTCATCACAAATAGCCTAGATATCTCCGCATTTATCATCTCCCTTCTAATTCTCAATCTTCAACACCTCCACCCAATCCAGATGAATCTCATCGAATCTCACCATCATCACATCACTACATCACCATCCAATAAGCTCCCCACATAAGCGAGACAGCCCCTGCCACTCTATACTCGGCGCGGTGTACCGAGTGAGTGCACATAGATAGGTACCTATCTAATGATTTCCCTACCCAGTATATATAGTATATTACAACCCATCTCCCATCCTCCTACTCAATTCCTAACATATCTAAATTTTATATTCTAGCACACCACCTCCTCACTCACAAATTACTATACTACAACTAATGTCCCAAATATTCTAGAATATGTAGAATATGTATATGTATAATCAACATCTCTCACCTCTAGCTCTCATCTCAAGCTACGTTCTCATTCTCATTCTATTTCTCCTTCTCCTCTATTATAATCGTATAAATAGTCGGGTTAAGATGATGTAAGTCAGTAAGTAAGTAAATAAAAGTAAGTAAATAAAAGTAAGTAAATAAAAGTAAGTAAATAAATAAATAAATAAAAGTAAGTAAGTGTCCAAGTACCCAAGTATCCTCAACTCCCGCAAACAAATTCTATTATACATCATCCATCATCCATTAGATTACACAATAATTCCAATTCAATTTCCATTTCCATCCCCATCCCCATCCCATCCCAACCGCAACCACCTAAACCCATCACTATAATCCCATCTCAAAATCTATACTTATCTACTTATATAAACCCCCCCTCCAAAAAAGAATACTTGACTACTTAACTACTAGACTCGACTAAACCCGATAAGCGAGCGAGTTAATAATTCCAAGCTACTAACAAGCCAATAAACTTATATAAACGTATAAAACAAACAAGCTAATACCTATCTACCCAGATTCTAGATATATAAACCCCATGAAAATTTATCTACAGAATCTACATTCATATACATCTAGAAAACATATAGGCGCATCGCATAGTCGGCGTAGCATTAGCTATAGATAGACTGAATCGATTATGAGTTTACTACTACTACTACTACTACTACTACTACTACTACTACTACTACTACTACTATTCATCTAGAAACTCCATGTAGAACCTCCAACCAAGTCTACAATTCACAATCCACAATCTACATAAATCCCATATCTCTATATTCAAACATGATTTCATCTTATAATACATATCTAGGTACATTGCATACTATACTATACAATCCAATCAATCAACCAATGGTATCTCTAACGAACGAGAACCAGAGCAGTCCAATCTAATCTAGTCTAGTCTACTATATATACAAATAAGGAATCAGGATCGACTTTCAAAAGAAATTCAAGAGTATTTTGTTACTTGTAGAAAAGTGATGTGTGATTGTGTTTGTGTAGGTATATACGTATATCTATCCAAACGGACAAACATATATACATCCATCCATTCAAACCTATATACAAGCATACCACTCAATACCCACTCAATACCTACTCAATACCTACTCAATAGCACAGCACATCCATCCAAGAAACTCCAACAAATTCCAAATCTGAAGCGAAGTATAAAAGAGGTATTGATTGACGTATTCATTATTCCACAAGTGTGTTTGTTCGTTTATTCGATTGTTTGTTCTTTCTATTTCTACATTGATTGATTGATTGATTGTGTGTGTTTCTTCTTCCTCTTCTTCTTCTTGCAGATCTCTCAATCTGCCGGGCATTCATCCTACGACTACCAGATAGACATCTCAAGAGAGCTTTCTCATTTTCCAATTTTTCCATCTCCCATTTTTCGTTGTTCGACTCTCAATCCCTTCATTCTTTCCTTCCTCTCTTCTCTTCTCTTCCTAAATACCTAGTAATCAAAAAAGCAACACAAAAAAACGCCACATATGCACACACGCATTTAAATGCCTTTCAAATCATCACATCATCCATCAATATCATACAAAAAACACCCCAACTTACATCGAGAAGAGATCCTATTCTCCACCCGACACATATGATAAAAATGTTCTTTTTTCCTCTTTTCCTCTTTTCCTCTTTTCCTCTTTTTACCAACTTCCCAATTTCCACCCATGAATCCGATCTTGAATATCATCCCAACTGAAATTTTTGTATACTCTTCCTTCTTCTTCACCTTCTTGCAATACTACTGTTGGACTACCACTTCCTTCTCCTGCATTTTTTACGAGACCTCCAAAGACTTGTGTAGCTACTCTCCTAAGATCTTTAACGGTTAATTCTTCGATTTTCTTGCACATTTCTCTGACTCCAACCTTTCTTCCGTGTACTTGTACTTGTCTTCCCAAATCTTCTAATTCTACCATCCTCGATTCCAAGTTCATCAATAAACTTGATCTCAGCTGATTCTTCGCACGATTAACTTCTGCAGTTTGTAATGCGCTGAATCCAGAATCGAGAGTGAGACTTTGAAGTTCACGGCACATGACATCAAGCATATTCTTGACGTAGCCTGGGGAACATGAGGATGAGATTCCAAAAAGCCCAGAATCGGTATAAGAGTGGTTGAACGCCATACATGATTCGACCCAGCCGTGTTGATTTAGAACGTTGGTATAAAGACGAGAATACATGCCTTTGCCAGGGCCACCAGCAGAGAAGGATCCACCACCGCCAAGAAGAGTTTGAAGAGTAGCGAGGGCGTAGATATCGGGGGAAGAGATGGGAAGAGCTTCGAATGCGATATGGATATGACTTAGTGCGGGAAGAGCAGGGTTAACTGGCGGTGGAAGAGTTGGGAGGGCAAGAAATCCACCTGTATAGCGTGAAGGTTCGTTAAGGTTAAGGGGATTTAGGAAACCATTCTGAACAGAGGCATTTTTGGGTGCGGAAGTGGAGATGTTCTTGAAAAATGGCATGCGTGATATTAAGGTGGATGGCTTTTGTGTTGGTGAAGGTGGTGTTGACGAGGAAGATGATGATGTAGAGTTGTCGCTGCTAGTTTCACCTGATAATGAATCAAGAGACGTTTCCGATCCTGTTTGTGATAAAATGGGAGCTGATTTTGGCATATCTCCAAAATGTTGTTCGGCGAGCTTTACTGCTTCTTCATGTTGTACCCCCGCAAATGCTACAACCATTCTTTCAGGTCTATAAAAAGTGTCTCGATATTGTTGTATAGTATTGCTGTTGATCTCGGAAAGTCGTTCTTTCGGGCATAATAGAGGATTTCCAAGAGTGTTTCCCTTGTATGCAACCATATGTACGATTTCCGGAAGAATTAACTCTGGCTTTGACCAAATCTCGCCAATCTCATATTCAGCAGTCACCAATTGTTGTGAAACCTCCTCCTCAGTGATTAAAGGATTTCGAATTGTCTCGGCGAGAAGAGCGACGGTAGTTGGGACCGCAGAGTTGAATGTGGCAGATTGGTACATCAAAGATTCTCTTGATGAAGCGCATTGTATATTTCCCCCCAGTGACTCTATTGATTCTAACATCTCATCGCTTGATCTTTTTGACGTAGACTTGAATGCCAATCTATCCATTATATGACTAACCCCTCTGAGATCTTCATTTTCGTATCTGGACCCTGCATCGATGTATACTCCAATGCCGGAAAAGTGACCGGGTAAAGCTTCAGTTGCGACTCGAACTCCATTGGGAAGGGTAGTGATCTGATCTAACTCAGCAGGATCCTACATGTGTCTCATGTTAGTCGAGGTGAAGGGGATTAGAAATTTGGACTTCATTTGTACCTTTTGTATAGGTTCCACTACAGTAGCCAAACTTCTTGAGCGGAAAGCAGGTAAAACGTTGGATATAGGCCTTTGAGATGAAAGAGCCCTCCTCAAAACCCTCGTTGAAGGATTTCTTAGCATAATGAATATTATTGATTGTAATTGTAGTAAGTTGGAGAGAGAAATTGACTTCGTCGCCGCGAAAGTTCCGTAGCAGTTACATCAATCATGATTGCTTAGTACGGATATTCCCCCCAAAAAAACTTGAGTTCGGTATTTACCGGCTGATGGCCGAGGGGGGCGTTCTTTTGATTGATCGGGCTTACGTGATCAGCATCAGCGATAGTGGTGATATGTCCACGGCTAGTTAGCGCAACTGTGCCGTATTCAGACATTGTTCACGTGCCACATATTTCCCGCTTTTTTTTTCTTAACAGAGGCGTTGAATCAGCGACTAGACCAGGATGGACTACTATCAGGCGAGCCAGGATTGATTAGAACCATGCGATTTAACGGTCAAAGCATTTTTTATCTTTTTATTGCGGTTATCAATATTTGGAGAGGAAGTCAAGTTGGAGTGAAGTGAAGTGAAGTTAAGTTAAGTTGAGTTGAGTTGTTGAAGTTTGGAAGTCAGATGTAAAGATGTAAAAATGTAAAACTGTAAAAATGTAGAAGTATTGATAACTTATTTTGAGAACTCTTTATATCTTATTATTGATTCCACCTATATACATGTATTCAGAAGGAATTTGTATGGATCCACTACCTACCTAGATATGTAACCTATCGTGGCAATACCATGGCTGTGAAAAGGAACCTCGTTACCAAATCCAGCCCTGTTTCCGGCCATTTTTTATATCATGTATATTGCACTCGTGCCATTCTGACTGATCGCGTATCTCTCTCGATCCATCTTCATCCGTATGATGATAGACACCGACCGAGATTATTGACCATTTATATTGGCCATGTACGAGTGAGTGAGTATCGATATGTAATCATAGGAAGGATATATGTATGTATGTGTGTATATGTGTGTGTATGTGTGTGTATGTGTGTATATATGTATGTGTTTATATGTGTATATATATATGCTAGTTTTATATATATAACAAGTTTATACCATACCACTCTGAGATCCTCCCTAACAACCACCATACAACCAACATCAAGATCAAGATATCTTCTATGGTCTATTCGCATTCTTATTCTTGTTAAAGTTTCTGATAAAAGATATACTCTGTATACATCCATACACACATACATATATACATATACATACCTATTTAGTACTTGTACATACATAAGATCTTGCACTCTATTTCATACATACATATTCACATATTTCAACGTCAACACACCGCATATCCATTCAAATTCTTTTTTCCTCTTCCCTTCTTTTTCCAATATCTATTCATTTACCCCAGAAACTATACGGTACTGATACTACTGTCTGATACCTACTTATACTACTGCTGCTGCTACTCCTCCTCCTCCTCCTACAATCTATCCATCCTCGTATCATACCACCCTTTCAATTTAGATGTCAAGTTAACGCACAGCACGACAAGCCACTTTACTTCTCTTGCCCCGAAATCCTATCAAGGACAGATTCGAATCCAATTCAATCCAATCAATCCATCAAGATTCAACATTAACAACACTTTGACTACCATATAGTGTGGTGATAGTACGGAATTACCAGGTACATACCTTACATATTACACATACTATCTCGAGACCATACATATTACAAGACTACCTACCTGCCTACCTACCTACATACCACCCACCTATCCCTACATAATCTCTTTTACTAGTTAATATATTCAAGGGTTTTTTTCTTTTATTTTATCATCACTTGTCTTGAATTCGATCATCCTTTGTTATATTCAAATTCACATACAAAACAAATACAACAAATACAAATTCTCATTCTTTATAATTTATTATCTATTTTTTCAACCAATATATTCATTCACCTCTCTCTCCCCCCTTCAAGAATAATAAAAGTCGAGGATTAACTTAATCCTCGTTCTTCATTCTCTCTCTCCATGTATTCATCGCTCCCTAGTTCGTCCTGGAACCCAACCACTTCAATATCATCACCCATTGTACGAGAAAGAAGTGCACCACAAACAGTCTCACCAATCTCCCCACAACCAACTACAACCCCAACATCTCCCACATCATCATCAACCAGAGGTCGTCTAAGAGGTCTAAGTTATTTGCGAAGTTACACACAAAATCACTTATTGTCGAGGGAACATCATAATCAAAGTTCTTCAAATACAAATTCAAATACAAATAGTAATCATCAAAATTCACGACCCACACTCTCACTCTCACACACCTCAAGTTATCCTTCACCTTCATCCCCCACGTCAGCGAGCGCACCCTCTCACGCCTCTTCTGCAGCCTCGCCTGCAACGCCTGCAACTTCTGCAACTCCTGCAACTCCTACAACCGAAATTCTTCCTCGACAAATTTCACCCACTGCACGAAGATCCACAAATCCCCCCGAATTAACTTCTGCAGGTTCGAATAATCAAGAAAATCTTGGATCGACAAGTGGGTGGTTACCGACAGTGGGAGGTCACAGCGGAGTATCAAGAATTGCAACTCAGCCACAACCTACTGCGACTGCCTCCTCTTCAGCCGTCTTATCGGCCAACGATTCGTCTGCGATAACCTCTGGTCTTGAGGCGTCGATGGCAAGAACTAGATCTGCAGGAACAGGAGGGGCAGCAGATATGCCTTTATTAAATGACTTGGGAGAAAACAGTTCCCAATCAACAAGAGAAACCATGTCACATCAATTACCATCGATTCGTTTCTCTCCGCATCAAGATCCTCGAGCTCATCGTCCATCTCTCGTATTTGGTACCATGAGTCGAACACTCCCGACAGGAAAGGAAGTTATAAAAGTTGGTCGATATTCCGAAAGAGATAACCAACCCCCTCATGCCACGAATGTGCCATCGTTTGCACCAGTTGGATTCAAGTCAAAAGTGGTTAGCAGACGTCATTGTGAATTTTGGTGCACGGGAGGTCGTTGGTTTATAAAGGATGTGAAAAGTTCATCGGGCACATTTCTCAATCATATACGATTGAGTTCACCTGGAACAGAATCAAAACCATTCCCAGTGAACGATGGCGATATAGTCCAATTAGGTATAGATTTCAAAGGTGGTGAGGAAATGATATTTAGATGCGTCAAAATAAGAGTGGAACTCAATAAAGGATGGCAAACTGGTCCTAGCAGTTTCAAGTATGTCTACTAGTTTGATGGTGAATCCAGCGTGTTTGCTAATCTTCTATCTAGTGTACAATCCCATAAGCGCTTACGCGAGCTCAACAACAATCTCAAGAAACAAGCCTCCGGTGGTTCGAGTAGTTCCTCGCAAGATTGCTCGATTTGTCTTGGACCTATAGCAGTAAGTCAAGAGGTTTTCTCCTACCTGATAGCCCTAAACTAACATATGCAAGCCCTGCCAATCTTTATTCGTCGCACCATGTTCTCATACATGGCATTACAAATGTATACGAGTTGTTATCAATGGCCCTGCTTGGCCTCATTTTATATGTCCAAATTGCCGTACAGTCGCAGATCTCGAGGCAGAGCTTGATGAACCAGATGGAGATTGGGAGGAATTGGCCACATCTGATGCGGAGGCTGAGGTGGAAGCAATATCAGAATCCGCAACAAATACAAACAATCCCCTTGGAACCGAGCCAACAACCCAGGAAACGGTTATACCAGGGACGAGTGACCCTACAGCCGCACCAATTCTACCAGAGCCGGAAACCTTTGAACCTTTGAATATGAATCATATCGAAGATGATCTCGACACGAGTGATGATTCTAGTACAGGTGCTCACGCCCACGAAACTAGACTCGAAGATATAGCTTTTCTTAACGTAAGCGATTCACAAGCCAGTTCGGCTTCAGCCACACCAGTTCCTCAAACCAACCTGAGTTCTACAGTCTCACCTCTCGACATAATTGTAAGAAAACCAGTCCCCAGTGCCACCTCTAATTCTCGTTCCGAGCGCGGTTCACCAAGTCCAAATGGGATGCATCCTGCATTAGCAGATCCTCTCACAGGTGAAGGACCAATGACACCTAGAAATGATGTAGGACCATTCATTTTCGATGGTGGTGCGGGAAGAACAAATACAATCAGGCTAGCTACTGGATCTAGCAATCTAGATTATAATGAAACACCAACAACAGCTCACTCGACACCGCATTCTGCTCTTTAGATTTATTCTCAAAAGAGACAATCAATCAATACGAAATGATTTGGCCATGGCAAAATTTCTGCATTTTAGCGAAGAAGGATTCTCTATGCGCGACCACATGATATGTCTAATGGTTTGATTCATCACTTTTGTACGGTTACGATAATGGATAATAAACGACAAGTGATCTGGGTACATAGTTTCGAAGGAACAAATGAGGGGAATAAGAAATTAGTTTGCATGTTAGGGTGAATGGTGATAGGCGTATACCTGGAGGGATTCAAAGGCAATTGAGAATTGGAGTGGGGTGGAGTTAATTGCTTCTTATATGAGCTGGTTGGTTGGGAGGGAATGTGTTATCGATAGAGGAGAAGGGTAGGGGTAGGAGGAAGCGAATGCGCTAAATACGTACGCACTTGCATTTACATTTATATATGCTGTTGGGAATACCTAGGAATAGGAGGTAGGAACAGGAAGAGCGAAACGGAGGGAATCAGAACCGAGTAAACTCGGAGTACTTAGTAGTTATATCTCGCTTGTGGAGAATAGGGGAGAAGGGGATACCTGGAAATATGAGATGGTTTTTATGCTTTTTGATATTTGATGTTTGATGTTTGATATTACTTGAATTTGGGGATTGAGGGTGTATGCGAATTGAATTGAATTGAGTTGAATCACTTTCCTATTAGTAAAACATTAGACCTGTAGATGTATATCTAGTATGATTTTTAATGTGAAACAAATTAGTGTATATTTGTGTAGTACCTACCTAGTTATAGTTTGTCTATAGATTAGCTAATAATAGGTAGATGGGTATAGTAAGTAAATATGTATATATAGGTATATAGATAGGTAAATAAATAAATAGATAGGTAGATAGATAATATATATCTTCATCTCGTCTCATCTCATGTCATTATTAAAATCGTACATGAACGCTTTTATATAGACAACGCACATCGAGGTATTGAAATAAATATATATATACTCTTCTCCTCCCTCTCCTCGACTTCTCTCCTCAACTCCTCTCCCTCCCTCTTACTTATTCACAATATACAAATTTGTTTTCATAATATAAGATATAGAAACACACACACACACACACACACACACAAATATAAGCACCCTATAGGAGAAAACATAAAAAAACAATAACTTCCAATTCATTCCATTCCATTTCAATTCCATTCATATCATGCATGCATAAACATTCATACATTTGTACGGTACGCTACGCTACGCTGCGTATCATTGCTAAGGTACTTCGCGTAATTTAATATGCCCCTGCCCCTACCCCATCCCCTTCCCCTTGCCAACCCCGCCAACCCCCCAAATCCATATTCATAGCACCCACTCATCAGTTAAAAAACTTCCTCCATCCTTCCCCAAATCCCTCTACCCATTTCACAGAACCATAACTCAGATAAATCTCATCAAGCCATCATCCATCCATCCATCCATTCATTGCCACCCCTTCCACACCCCTCTCAACCTCCCAAAATAACCCCGAATAATCACTCAGCAAACCGCAAAGAAAAGAAAAAACCGCTCCCCGCACTACCCCTCCTACTCAAAATATACACAAGTAAAGAACATTACTTCTCAGCTCCAGCCGGCAAATGCAAATTTGCAGCCGTCTCCTCCGCTTTCGCCTTCTCCACAGCATTTAAATCTATTTCCGGAGCCGATGAATCACCCTCAATAGATTGAGGTTCCTCTTCAACTACACTCTCCATCCGAGGTTTTTCTTCATCTTCATCATCCTCTACGGCTCCATCGAATTTAGGATCATGTCCTGCACCGCTATTGCTACCACTAACACCAAGATTTGATGCTCCACCTTTAACTTTTTGCTGAGATTCTGAAACAATTTTATCTGCTTCGGATAGTGTATCGAATCCCATATTACCATCACCTTCAACGCCAATAGCTGCATGAGAATCTTTTGCCGTTGCAACAAGAAGTGGTCGATTAAATCGAACAATCATACAAGACAAATTATCCGTACTGAAACGAGCGAGGGCATATTCGACAAGTTGTTTAGCTGCGGCAACAGGATCTTGTTGATGACGAACGAGATCAACTGCTTCTTGGTCTGAACAAACATCCCACAACTATATGATTGAATTAGTAGAATTCTTTACAAACAATTAGAAAGATACTTACACCGTCACAAGCCAAGATAATGAATTCATCACTATCAGGTTGTATAACAGTTTCAGTCGTATATGGATGACCCGTAACCAAGTCTTTCATATACGCATCTCCTAATGCACGAGTAACTGCCAAAACACCATTGACACGATTATTGAGGATCAAACCACCTGCATTTGCAACACGTTTTCCTTCATTCTCATCACTACCCTTATGATCATAAGATAGACGTAAAGCTTTGCCATTACGACACAATACAATACGTGCATCTCCAACATTGGCTGTATACAAAACTCTGGCACGAGAAGAAGTGCTTTTGAGTTTTGCCTGAACATCTCCAGTAGGGGCGTTCAAAACGGCCTTTGGCTGTTGTGATGTGGATTTTGGATCTGTACCACCATCTTCAGTCTTTGGTGTTTCTTCAGCAACCTTAACAGCAGCAGCGGTCGCAGGTGCAATGGCTGTAGAACCTGTGGCGGATGAAGCGTTTGGTATCCTATCCTCCCAACGAAGGACTGCTGTAACGGCAGTACAACCACTGTTTTTCAAAGGTAATTTCTCCAACTGCGCATCGACAGTTGTAAAGGTTTGATCGAGAAGTTCGGGAATCGGTGTATTCGGATTCTTTCGTATAGTCTCTTCCAAAATGAGATGTAATTTCTTTCCACACCAATCTGCAGCAAATGTACCTGCATGACCATCGAAGATTGCGAAATAACCATTATCTGTCTCCATCATGGATTGTGCGGATACCGGCCGAGCAAGACTATCCGATGAATCACTTGCGACTTTATCTGACTTTTCCGACTTTGAGCTAGAATCGGCACCCACCACAGGTGCAGGTGTATGTAAGAAGTTATACAGGAAAGCATGAGTATCCTCCATCGTTCGACGACATTTCTTATTTTTATCTTCCCAAACCCCGACTTTGAATGTCGATCTAGGACCGGGACGAGATTCTCCCGCCGAATTATTATGCTGACCTTGAGGAACCGTCAAGGCCGGATCTTGTTTTCCCAACTTCTGCAAGGGCGTTTGCACTACATCGTTGGATCGACCACCAGACATGAATCCGGAAGAATTAGGACTCTGACTGAAGTGCAATGAATTTTTCGCACTGGCAAGAAACGAGCTGGCTTTACCGCCGACCCCGCTACTCCGGCGTTTCTTCTCTCCAGAACCATCGCCGGGAATTGCGCGACCTGGCGGACTACCATTCCCGCTACGTTTTTCGGATGTGCCAGTCTCACCATCGAGAGCTTTTAAAGCGGTTGATGCATCGCCTTGATTATTGAGACCTGTTGATGAATCGGCGCTAGATTCGGAAGAGGTGGGAGGAGTTGTGGTGGAAGCTAAGGATGAATCTTTTGGTGGGGAACTTGAGCTGCCAAACATTCTGTTGAGCAGACCTCCTTGGGAGGAAAAGCTCCTCCTCTTATTTCCTGCCAGTTTGTTTGATTTAAATGAAAGTGTCTCGTAAAGAGACTGACGGTTGTTATCGAAGGAAGGAAGAAGGTTCGTTTGTTGTGTAAATTTATCGTTCTTGCTCTGATTTGTTTGTTAGGTTGCTTTGCTTGTTTGCTTCGCCCTCAAGATGTAGGTAGTTGACTTTGTAATATGACAAGACAATGAATAGTATGATGATTCGTAAGATTTCAATATTGGGAATGAAATTTGATCGGTTTGAGAAGTACAATAGAAGATGAGTTGAGGATAATTTGAATTGAATTGAATTGAATTGAATTGAATTGAATTGGATTGGATTGGATTGGATTGGATTGGATTTGGCTATGACTGAGTTTTGGTTCCTGTTCCTGGGTTGAGTTGAGACTGGGAGTTAATTAGCTTGGATCACCATTTCCTCTCCCATGACATCGTTTTTGCGGTCGGTTCGTGGGGTATTTGGGTAATTGGGTATCTGGGTACCTAGATACCTAGGTACACACACCAGAGACCAGGTAATATCTAGATATAATATAATCTTCAAATTGATTAACTCCGCAATCCACTCTGATAATATAAAGTACCACGGAGCTGGGATTTTGATAAAAGATCAATTCAACATGAATATAAATAAATATAAATATAAGACCTACTTACTACCTAATTCTCTATTTTGTTAATACTTTTTAAGGTACAAGGTATAAATACACTTTGATACAAAGAAATCCATTAAATCCGAGGAAGTACTATAATTACCTTTATGTATCGCAAGTAGGTATTCCTCATTGGAAATTACAATTAGACACAATTAGACACAATTATTCATCAATCTACATATCAATCTATTTATCGATTACTAGGTACTTAAGATCTCCCTCTTTATTCGGCAACGTGGAGATATCATGACTAGGTACTCCAGACCGCAAAGAAAGAATCCAAGGTAGTATTATTAGTATTGGATGAATGAGACGAGAGGAGAACTCTGGGGAAATCTAGAAATACTACATAGGTTCCTGGGGTTCCTTGGATTCTTCCGCTTCTTATATATAACACAAAGAGCAGCTAGATTAGATACTACCCGGTAGTTATTTCTATACCGAAAAGATGATCACAGTGCAGTACAGTACAGTACAATCATTCTCATCCAATCCCGTTCCATCCCATCTCATCTCACCCCTCCTCAACCCTATCCCTCTCCAAGGCAAAAAGATATACACACATACACATTCCCAACCAGGAAATCCAATAAGAAACCCTCAAGGCCCAGGGTCCATATATACCTAGATACCTAGATAGATACCTACACCAGGTACACGTACATGTACATGTACAACTTATCTCGTGCCACTATGTACGTACCAATATACCAATATACCCAGCTAGTTAGATACCTCGACAACACCTCACTTCCCCCCAATCTCATAGTACAAAATCCTCATTTATCAGTTTTATACTACCTACTATCTAGGTAGGTCTATACAATATAATAGAGATGACTATTTACCTAGATACACTATATACACCCACCCATACACCAACCACTTTTTCCAGTACATACCCATCAATAACCAGACCATCATTCCATCCCATCCCATACTCTTCTTACCTACCTACCTCCCTCTCTCCCTAGATTCTCACAAAGAAATATCAACTAGATAAGTACACTATATATATAACTATCCACCCAATCTAAAGATTATATCTCTCTACATCTATCTATTTATCTATAACCACCTTCTCCAACCACCTCCCCCATCCCCATCCCCAAGACCACAAAACAACAATCAAAAATACTAGCTATAGATAGCTTCCTTCCTCTCGCACAACCCAACCCAATGCAACCCAATGCAACCTAAGTTATACAATACCAAAGATTACAACTCACCTCTTCCACCTCACCTAAACACTTTCAACCCAGTCCAGTAATCCAGTAATCTAGTAATCTAGTCCACCACCATGCTATCATCCATCATCCATCATATCAAATCATAATACAACCATGATACCACCAACCCATCCAACAATACTCAATACGAAAACTCAAAAAAAAAAAAAGAACAGAAATCCATCATAATTCATGAAGATTGCATACACCTACCAACCCACCTACCCTGCTTTCCCCTCCCCCATATTCCAGAACAAAACTTATCCAACCAACTAACTCACCAACCAGCGAGATACAATACGATACGAAAGCTTAAAACACACACCTGGGTGAAAGAAAAGAAAAGAAAAGAAAAGAAATAGAAATAAAAATAAAGCGTTATTTCTACCTATTCCGCATCCGTGTCCGTATCTAGATCTAGCATCTAAGTTAGCCGTACCTATCCGTGTTGGGTTTCTAGTTCTATTTCTGGTTACAGGTACATGCCTACTAGGTAGGTACTTACTTATATCCTGAATATATACATACATACGCATTTACACACTTCCATTACATTACATTACATCATACCTACCTACCTACCTAACAAATCAAATCAAGCAGCAATCTCCATACAAATAACACCATCAGATTTTAGACACTCTTATTATTACCATCAAGAAAGAACTTACTCAATAAATCCCTCCATCCCTCAACTACCATACCAACCCTCCAGAATTCACACCTCAAACCCTCACAGAAGCATTCAGTAAACCAAAAGATCCTCACATCTAACAAATCTCATTTATTCCCTATGTACGAATATATGTATGTACTCGTAAGCAGCCAAAAAGCTAAACCCCCCTCCTCCCATCCCATCCCAAGACTCCCATCCTCATCCTCATAACCTCCTTCCCGTTTACGCATTGTAAAAGACAGTCAGTCAGTCAGTCAGATAGACAGACGATCATGAGTGAAAGAAAAAATAAATATTTAAAGTCCATCCTACCAGACCAGACCCAAACCACAACCCCTATGAAACGCCTTCAACAGTCCTGCGAGTAACGCCGATGAAAGAACTATGAGTGTAGTGTATGGATCGACAAACATAATGTACTCTTTCCACTGAAAATATTCCATCTGTCCATTTCGATTTCGATAGCGATTTCCATAGCGACAGATGATCATTCTCTTTTGCAGAAATGGATTTGCATGTGACCTCATTCAATAAATTCTCACCCCTCCCTCCATCCCTTCCCCCCCAATCAATAAATTAATCAAAAACCCACTCAATCCCTCCTCAAACTATCCAATCTCGCCTGCAAATCATCATCTCCCGGATCCGCCGCCCCAACACCCCCACCACCCCCAACAGCCTGAGCAACCCTCCCCTCCGCCACCGTCTGACTCTGCAATCCCTGGGTCGTCTCCCCCATAGCCGCTTTCAAATCGATTCCAATTTCCTCCAAAACCTGTTCGACGACTTCCTCGCCCTCTTCCTCATCTTCCAGGCCCGTGACATCATCAATCGCATCATCCATCATTTCTTGTCGCTGATCCATAATATCGTTTTCCTTTTCGAATTCCATCGCGATTCTTTGGAGCGCGGGGAGATTCATGCTTCGGTTCATGCTGCCTAGAACGCCGGTTGCGCCTTTCATGGCTTGCATCATTTGTTCGTTTGTTCGGACCGTCTATTTTCAGTAAATCAGTACACACACTCTCTCAATCATGCTACTCCCTCTTCCTCTCCCCATCCCAAAACCCTTCCTTTTCCCCTCCTCTCCAAGCCCTCCCCCCAAAAAACAAAAAAACCACATACCTGTATCCTCAAACTAATCGCCTGCAACTGCGTCCTCATACTATAAAACTTCTCTACATATCTCCTGGTCCTGACCAAATCCTTTGCCTGAATCTTCGCCGCCCCCATCTGTCCATTCTTCGCACTCTTTTTAATCTCCTGAATCAATTTCTTTTCCTGATTTTCCAACTTCGTTCTCTCGCGATCGAGTTCCCGTTGTGTTTTTTCCAGAGATCGCTGATGTTTGCGCAGTCGCTCCGCAGGCGTCATGCGCTTGCCAAATGCCCATTCGACGATCTGGAAGGGGGATGGTTAGTGGGGGAGCTTGAGGGCGAAAGAGGAGTGGTACATACATTCATGGTTGTGATTAGAGGTGGTTGTTGGGGTTAAAGGTAAAAGGGAATTGGAGAAAGGTGGGAAGATTGGTGAATTCGTATAGATTATTTGATGGTGTGTGTTCGATGCAGCCGCGCAAGTCGTCATGTAGTAATGGTTCGGCTTCGTTCCCAGAATCGTAGCCTTGGATCTTAGCAGCCTTGGCTAATTGTACCCTGATATTTAAGGCTCATAAATATTCGTCCCCATTTGATGCGACTCTGGAGTTCTGGGGATATGTTCACCGGAAGTAATTTATAGGCTATGAGCACTAAAGCTCAGCTTATAAAAAGCGATAAAAGCCATAAGTCATCTGGAAAAAACTCATCGGGGATTTCACTCATCTAGAAATCTCACCATACGCTGATATATAGCCCGGCAACAAGCTCATCGGAGGTAGGAATACAAACGCACATCTCACATGTGACATATTTAATGTATGATATTACTTTCTTTTCTTTTCTACTGAGTAAAGTAAGTGGAGAGGGGAGTCTGAAGTAGCTAGGTACGCCATACAATCAATCCTAAAGCTTACGACCAACGCCACTCATATTTCCATTTTCCACATCACCACCCATCCATCACCTGTTCCACCAATCCATCCCTAATTGTCTTTAAAAAATCAATTGCTCAGAAAACGCCATTTTTTTATTCATCTGAGAAAGCAGTCATCGACGCATAAGAAGAAAAAGAGATATGGGGGTATAACAAAGAATCTAAGCATCGTATGCAGCAGCCACTCCTGGAGCTGGTCCCTCCAAATCCACACTCTCGACATTATTTCTGATTTCCGCACTTTTGTTGACCAAGTTACCAAAATATTTTCTAGCAACTTCACTTTCACCTCTAATCTTTCTGGTCTCTTCACGCTTGGTACCAAGTTGTTCAACTGAACGTTGAAGACCAACTCGCAGATTATCGGCAGGGAATCGAAGAACCTTGCGTACTGATGATGAGATACGATCACTATTGGAGTGTACGTAATCAATGGCGGAAAGTTGAGTAGAGATCTTGGAGGAGAGGCGATGTGGAAGTGACTGGGGAATTTGGTTCAGGACGTAGTAAGCTGCGGCGATAGCTAGAAAAATTTAGTAAGAATATACAACGTAGAATCATGCAAAACATACCTCCTGCCAAAATTCCTGGCACGACCAATCTACGCAAATTGTTGTTACCCATAATCTTTGCGGCAGACAAAGCACCGTCAACCCATCCGAATCCGCCAATTGCACGACTACCAAGAACGGTGGCAACAGTCATTGCCATACCAGTTCCAGCCATCTTCTCTTGTCGCTGAAGTAGAGTGGAGAAATCAAAGAAATCCCACAATTCAGTCTCAATGTCAAGATGCTTAGCAAGAATATCACGCTTGCGCTTGAACATGATGTCGCTTCTGAAGCTTAAGTCTGTATACTCATCACCGAGATGTAAGATGCCAAGTTGCTTGATCTGCGTTACGCCGTCAACTGTCTTGCGGCGAGCATGTTCTTCACAGGCGGATACAGTAGCAGAGATTTCGGACATAATAGCTTCCTTGATGTCATCGGCATACTGGAATGCACCGAACAGTCCTGGATATGGAATACCAAGATCGCCATCAGCTGTTCTAGCTATTGTGTCGTTGAGCGTCGAGCGGGTGTAATCGTAAATACTCTTGCATGTTGCATCAATAGTTCGGTCAATATCATCACTTACTTCGGCCTTCGCCTTTTGAGAAGCCTCGAGCATTGGCTCTATGTCTGCTAGTTCTTTTGTAACACGATCCAATTCGGATTGTGCGACCTCCGCATTGACGGTGGCAAGACTTTGAATGTCACTTAGGACATTGAGTAAATAAGTCTTTGCTGGAGCCAACTTGGATCTAGCTCGCTTCTCAAGGACGAATCGACGCAGTGACTGTTCAAGAATCTCAAAGTCTCTAATCTTTTCCTTGTCCTTGCCTTTGCCCTTTCCTTTAGGATCTGAACCATCATCGAAGTCTGGTCCATCACCGCTACCTCCACTATAACTACTGCTTCCGCCACCACCTCCACCCGGTGGACCAGGAGGGCCAAGTGCAGCAGTAGGGATAGCATTACTCGATACGAAATGAACGAGTTCGGAGGATTCCTTAAAGGTTCTAGGACTTAAACCTTGGATTTGCTCCAAAATCATTTTTTGGCATCGTTCCTTATCCCTAATATTATCATATCCATTGACAACCATAAAAATATATGCTTTTTCCGCCGCTGCCGCCCAAATAAATTCTCGCGCAGTTTGTGTAAAGTGGTTGGCCGCCGAAACAACGAAGACGACAACATCAATTTCTTCTTGTCGGGCAAACACCGCAGTTGTTTTTGTAGTATCCAAGTTGAGACCAGGCGCATCGATGATTGCAATGTCCACCACTCCGTTATTCAGTAAAGACTCGTCAATCGTGCGTACATCCTTGACGTAGACTTTGCATTGTGTGTAGGTATCGTTATCAAGGACTAGCTGTTCCAAATCTTGAATCGTGTAAACGTCAAAAGTGCTTTCGTCATGTCGATCGTAGATAGTTTCCTTGTGTACTGCATGTACTTCTTCGATTCCTCCATTTTCTCTCGCATCCAAAACCTCACAGAATATACTCGTACAAGGTTGTTGATCCTCTGGCAAAATCTTTCGTCGCAGAAGTGCATTGCAGAATGTCGATTTTCCAGTGTTCAGATCTCCCGTTACTAGAACCTTACTCGAGGAATCTTCGATCCGTTCTCGTAACGAAAGTAAATGATTTATGCTCGACCTAATTTTTCCATCAAGTAGAGATGCGATCGAAGCCTTTTCCAAAGAATGTACCAACTCAGTTTGATGTAAAGCTCCTAACTTTAAGTCCAACTTCAAGATAGAAAACTCCTGTGCGATCTGTGGTGTTACGAGTCGGGGTTCCGGAGTTGATCTTGATTCCGCAGCTTGACTCGACTCCGCATTGCTGCTACCCTCACCAATAGATGTCATAGCACGTCGCACTTGTCCAGGACGGGGTTCAGGTGTTGATGACCTGATACCAGTTTGCGTATGTACCAAGCCTGGCCGTGGGTCCTGTCGATGATGTTGAGATTCTTCGCGCTGAACTGAGGGGTAAATTGCTGGCCATTGTGCGTTCATTTCCTGCAACGACTTCAAAGTTTCCACCACACGATTGATTGATCTACCAAGAGTGACCCGATGTTGATTATACCATAGTTGATGTATTGCATTTGCCTGCGACCGTCTCTCGTTTTCAGAAACTTCGTTCGATTGTCCTCGAGGGAGGGAAGAGGGTGGAGGAGTAGGTCTATCCGGTGTCAGTGTAGGATTCCATGATGGAATCCCGTTCGAGCTTTCGCCAGCCACACTACCTCCATACCCAGAATCATTGTCAAGGAGCGCTTGTAGTCTTGCAGCACTTTCCGGTGCACTTCCAGGTCCAACAGTCATGTATTGTGGTCGGCCACCATTTGGAGTATTGCTAGTAGAATTGTCGCCCGAACCTGCTTGCCCACCTCTGCCCTTTCCCTTTCCTTTTCTATTATTTTGACTCATGATTGTAAGATGCCGACCATTCGTAAATTGATGTCAGTCTGTATTCTTAGAAAGGTGTGGCTAGTTGTTGATAGCATGAAACTTTTGGAGGCGAAATTCGCATGAATCTTCGTTCAACTTGCTCGGCAATTTAAGAGGCGCGTGGGGGTCCAATAAAATTGATAACGATGCTCATTGGTCAAGGTATCCTTGTTCATCAATGACGACAACAAACTTTCGTCGAAATTTTTCAAAAAGATATCGAATCTACTGGATGAAATAAATGTAAATAATAATCGATAGAATACTCTGTAGAGTCACAATAAAGACTACCTACCTAGAAAATCCCTTCCATTCACACAGTAACTGCGTTGTCCATGTCATTTAACCATTATCATCACTCCGAGTATAACCTCAAATTAAGACCGACCACATCCACACAGTAACAGTAACAGTAACACAGATGCATGTCATAGTCGATCACATATTTTTCATATCACCCATAACTATTAATCTAATCAATATTCTACCATTCTATGACATTAATCCATATACTATGTATGACCACCCATTCAAAATTACCCAACACCCAACAATCATGATTCCGAAAATGCCAGTTTGTTCATCTACGTAGGTATCATCTCAAGATTTTCGTAGCAACATTATCAAGTATAGCCGTGATCTCTTCCCCCAACAATATGATAACATGAGATCAACTCCTTTTGAAAAACATTAAAAATCCACCGGCATGTACATAATATATCCATAACTACTTCTTTCCTCTCACAGGACTCTGCGCAAATCTAATACCCCTGCTGCGTACAGCTGGTGGTGGCACTCTCGGAGTATCGTCATCATCACTATCGCTCTGTACGCTTTCTCCAAGAGCTGCTTCCCGTCTTCGCTTTTCTGCTGGCGTTTCTTTTTCTTCTGGACCGTTACCGCCACGACTAGGAGAACGTCCACGTCCCCTTCCCCGCCCTCTAGCTTCATCTGTCTCTTCATCTTCCTCTACTCCTTTCAAAGCATCATGTCTTCTTCTCCTTTCTGCAGCCGTCTCAGGCACTTCATTCTTGCTGCTTCCTGTTGCACTGCTTTCTGTAATTGCGTCAATTTTCGCACCCTGTGCCTTGGCCATTTGTTTTCCAACCACCCGTGCAGTTTGCGCACCAGCAGCAAGTTGCGTATTTTGAGCTTCAAACAACCGTGAGCTCCCTTGTGTTTTATCGCTGGCGTCTCTCTTTGCCAGATCCTTCATCGCCCTGGGTGCATCGCTTTCTTCGACAATCTCACATCTTGCTTTAGGGTCTAAACCTTGAATTTCTTTCAAGAAATCTTCCTTAGTTAGACGGCGTCCTGCTCCTCCAATAGTGAATCGAATACGACGATCATCGTCTTCTTCTTCAGCTTCTTTGTTTTCAGTGTTTGGTGTATTCTTGCCAAAATTCCATGTGCCCATTCGAGTTATGCCTTGTCGGACCGGTTCTGCGCTTGTAGCATCTTTTTTGGTAGAGTTGTCTACCTTGTTACCACCAAGTCCTGTCCATGTACCCACACGGTGTATTCCTTGGCGAACAGCATTAGATTCACCGGACTTAGGGGCTTTGCTGTTAGGGTCGGGCGGTAATTCGTATGTTTTGACGACCTCTCCGTCTTCATCTTCTACAATAATCTATGAAATCATATTAGTGATTTTGATCGTAACAACCTAAAGGGAAAAGACAGTCTTACAGATCTACCATACTGATAAGCCAGTGCTGGACCTCGAGTCTTGCGAGGCTCCTTTCCTTTCTTCCCCTTGGAACCTTCTCCTTCGCTGTGGTCCTTGGCCTCGTCTTTGTTCCTCCAAACACCCATGATCTTGCCGAACTTTTTGTAGGCTTTCTCTGACCCTTGCTTGATGTCCTTTTCGAGATTCTCAAATTCCTCCTTGGGGGTTCCAGCTTCTGGACTTTTGAAGGTTTTCAATACGTCTCCATCTTCATTTTCGATTATGATATGATCGCCCTCGTCATAAACTTCCGCCTTGTCGGGATTCTGTTGAGCATCTGACATGTGCTCATCATGTCGCTTTTGCTTCTCGCCACGATGCATGATTTCTTCCATCTCTGGATCGTGTTGGACTTCTCCAAGTTCACCTTCATTTGACTCGTCATCAATGTTGGCTTTCTCGTTATCGGGCGAAGATCCGCCGGGCGTTAATGTATCAGATGTATGACCAGTTGAGTAGTCGCGACTTCTTCGAGCAGGATAAATGGCCGACTCGCTGATAGGACCACCTGGACCTACCCCATCGTCCCACTTCTTCTTCCTGCGTCGCGGAATTATCGAAGAAGGACGACTGTTGGCGCGACTTGGATTATCCTCCTCCTTTTGACGGCGCAAAAAGCCTCCGGGAATTCCTCCTGCGGGTGGCAGGGTACCTGGTGGTAACTCATCCAGTCTCATATCCTCGCCATCAGTCTCCGAGCCTGCTGTCTTAGCTTGAGATCTCGAAATCGATGAGATACGAGGGAGACGATTCATCCAAGAGGGTCCATCGTCCCCGGCTTGGGTATATGACATTGTGAGTGTCAGGGTATTGATATGTTTTCCTAGGGTAAAGACGGCAATAGAGGATCCATGCACGATAATAGAGGAAATGACAAGAAAGGTTACAATTGGCCAAATTACCGTTACCAATTCCCAGTTCGGTGCATCTCGGTCAGGATAATCAGTTAATGGAGTTGTACTGTCAGTCTCAAGCTCGGCCCTCGCAAGAATAGCAACAAAGATAGCACCCACTCCAATAGGTCCGAAGTGACCAGCAAACAGAGCTTCTCGCCAAGTTTTTATGTCGGGTATCAGAGGTTTTAATGCCATCATGATTGGTATTCGTCGAAAGAAAATGACCAAGATAGCGATGACAGCGAGCCTCCATGGTGACGTTCCAATTTCTGCATCATTGTACTGTTCCCACGGAATAATTGTACCGAGGTAAACAAAATATGCCAAATTGATAAGGAGATCTATGACGTTGGAAACATGAGATTCTTCTGTTTTCTGGGTAAACCAACCGTCGTTTGAAAAACCAACGCCAGCCGCAAAGCCGACAAGGAGATCATCAACTCCAAGGATACTCCCTGAACCTGCACAGAATAGAGCAAGGACGAAGTAGAACACGAGAAAACTCTCTCTGTCGACTAAATCGTGTCTTTCTGCATATTTGATTCCGTGCCTGCCAATGTAACCGACAACGAAACCATAAATCGCACCAAACACACACTCGTAAAGAACTGTTATGACAATGAAATCAAATGTGACTTCTTTCGCATTGAGGTGAAATCGAATCAAATATAAAGAAAGGTAGATAAATGGGAATGCCATTCCATCGTTACACCCTGATTCGGCAGATAGAAGATCTCTCAAATGTTTCGGTACTCGTTTTGCGAATTTTCCTTTTCCAACCACCGAACTAGCGAGTACAGGATCTGTCGCCGTCACACATGCTGCAACACAAAGTCCCTGCAGCCAGTTTAGCGGCGGGATCAACCACCAAATAAAAAGACTTGTGATCAGCCATCCAAAGGTCATCACAGGTAACAAGAGAAAGACTACACTCCTCCAATGTTTCTCCATATAATGCCTAGGCAATTCGACCCCGACAGCAAAACATTGAACAACAAGGACAATTCGTGAGAATTCTAGAGTAATCTGATCGGTATTGCCCCAAGTGTCGGGATCGATCAAATTGGCGGCATGTGGTCCAAAGATAATACCACAAATCGTGGCGACAGTGGCTTCACCGATATACATGCGCTCCTTGATAAAGGAAGAACACAGCATAAACAATGAGGTGAAGCCACCCAAAATTATATAAACCAAATGAGGTTTATTGATGGAGAGGTGATCCCAAGCCATCTTGGCTGTCTTAGATGGTTGTCGATCGGTATAGAATATGTATTAGAACAATCGCAATCGATTGGTATCGGTAACGATATCGTGCTAGCGAAAAGGCACTGTCGCCGGCGGGGGAGGGGAAATATTGTAGCTCAATCGATTGGATTTCCTCTGCTCGTTATACCCCAATCAGTCGATTCCCTCAAAAGTATTGCGTGATGTCGCAGCATTCGAAATCTGGTCGCGCCCAGTCGCCGCTCCGCCGTTTATTAATATATGTTCGCTCTTCCTCCCTGACACCTTTTTGTAATGATCGGAAAGCACGTAGAATTGTGCAGCTAGGTTTCGCAGATGTTGCTTTTGAAGTAATGATTATTTTTGAAGTAAACTAAAAAAATTATTGTTTGGAAGAAAGCGAAGAGATTGAGTGAAAGGATTGTTTACTTTCTCACTACCCATCCACGATTAATTCTAGTCCAAGATGCCAAGACCTTGGGAAGCCTCCACTTCTAATTATTTTAAGTGATAAAGCAAGTTTTGCTCCGGATTGATGGCGGCGTAGGAGGAGAAGTGTGGTAATGTTATTTTGTTTGCCAAGTGGAAGGAAGAGAAGAAGAGAAGGGAAAAGGTCTTGTGTGTTTCAATCTCGTTCTTGGGGGGGGGGGAATATGATATTTATTATTATTGTATGTATCGTATATGAAAGGAAAAGGAAGAGGTCAAATATTCATAGTACTGAAGTGGAAGATTGATAAATTTGATTGGATGCTTTCTAGATAGAAGGCAAGGATGATTTTGCCTTCTTCCTTACCAAGGTGTGTGTGCTCATTCATGAATAATGTAGGTGTAGCTATCTTGGCCAGGGATTGAAAGATCCTAGTAATGGATGAAGTTTTGCGTTAAACCTTTCATTCCATACCCATACCTAGATAGTTATCATCCGTTCATAAAGTATAATTTCATTGGTAAAATATTGAAACATTAAACAGCCTTTTCATCTTTTATCCGCCATACATGCCATGCACATCTTGCAGACTCGCATGGGTGCACACTGCATATGGATGTCATGGTCGGTATGGAAAAGAGTATAAAATCTTTCATCAGTCGGCACAGAGCAAAAACATACGTCACTCGCTAATCCCAGCCATCTAATACAATTCATTCCTTTGATTGGTTCATTCATCTTTTTTCTGCCAAGCTTCACCCCTTGGCGGTGAGAATTTTCCCCATCTAAACCCCCACTCTCCTCTCCATTCGCTCCATCCACTCCCCACATTGATAATAACATTGACGGCCCGAGATCTTTCACTTCTACTTCACTTCAAACACAACCAACCCAACAACATACTAGATACTCTCTTCACCTAATCGCTTACGGCTACTCGGAACATTTTGTGTCTAGGAGAAGATATTCCAGAGATGTAATATGTTCATCTCTTCGTTCATCTCTTGTGATCAACTTCTTGCATCTGCAATTAAATGGACCCCCACGCTGATACTACCGTACTAGTCGGATCCTGATTTCCGGTACCGCTATGCGTGATAGATTTACCAGACTCCATAGAATGGCTTGGGAGTCTTTCCAGCTGCTGCAGAGTGCCCATTCAAGCTGGGAAATCAATTCCTTACAGTAGTTGTAAGGTACAGTGCGTATGCAACCCAACCTTAAGGTTGCTTTATTGATCTTGTGACGGTCGATTTTGATGATTAAAGGGGTAGAATTTCTACTGTTGAGCTCAACATTACCGACAAGCGGCTGAAGGGGTAGTCTCCTCAACAGCCGAAGATGATCTTGTTAATATCCAGCAACTCCAGCGAGAACAGCTGGCGATACATATTACATCTCTGGAATATCATGCTGTGCTCTCTCGACAAATTGCTTCACGAAGGACCATAATCTCCAAGTCTTTCGCGCATGAAGCCGAATAGGGGACTCCACAGATCGCTGATCTCATCCACCTCGTCTATCAATGTTTATATGGCAGCCCATCCGTTAAATGTGTCGCCTTCCCCTTTCTAGTCAAAGATCGCATGAGCTGGTGGTACACTCTTCAGGCACAATGGATTAGTCATCATTCTAGGCTGAGTCTTTGCGGGTGCAGGAGACCCTACCTACATGATACTAATGCTACCTAGGTATGCACAGGGTCGGATATTTTCCACCTGGCGCTTACCCCATAGTAGATGGTATCATATCTCCTCTCATCTAATAACCGAACAACACATGTCTGACGATATGCTGTTCCCAAAAACAATTCCCATCTTGGCCACGTCGGTAATGTAAGCTGAGCCCAACAACAAGATCGCTTATTTTCATGATCAACACAATTTCATGATACTGCATCTAGCTATTTGGACGTTAAGCATTTGGCAAATTTGTCTATCCAATGCTATTCAAGAATTCAAACACGAGGCGCGCGAGTCAGGTTATTTGGGCTCCCGGTGAACGGGGAGTATGCACAACAAATTCAATCATGTCCTCCAAAAGAAACCAATCTATGAGCATCCTTTTAATTCCTAGCATTCAAGATTTTGATGTGATCGACCGAAACTTCATTCCAACATTCTCTAGTACTGGAAATTTATTCGAAAATGTGTAGCGTGTACAACCAATGCACAAGATCTAGAATATAAGATTTGGTGAAATCCGATGATAAAAATTGTCCGGTAAACGCTGTAACTTCTTGGCAGATTGATTGTGCACTCAGCGCTGATGTGGTTGGAAATTGCTTTGCCAGGAAGTGGTGAGCACTACATTCTCAACTCAACTGTTGCACATCTATGAAATCCATCGAGAGTTTCAATCCTCATCAATCCGAATTGGGAATCAAAATACATCGTTTGGGAATAAGGGCATTTTGAGGGGTTTATTCCCGGCTTTGGGAATTGTGTGAAATTCAATCTTTAATTTTGCCACATCTCACCGCCCAAATTAATGAAACCCCCCACCATAATTTTTGAGCTTCGAGACACACAAACCATTCAATACCCCTCCTTTGACAGATTGAAACCTAAGCTGGGTTTCTCGACATACAGCTAAGTAGCTGATATCTCAAATGCCTTTAACAGTGGCGGATATAGTCTTCAATGAGCAAGCAAATCACAACTTCTCAAAGACTCTGGGTGAAATCAAACGAAGTACTTTATCCATACATAACCGGCTTCGATCAATTCTCGAAGACGCGGAATTCGCCCAGTCGGTCGCAAATGCATATAATAGGCCACTTGTAGCAAATGAGAGATGTGGTAGCTGGTACATTGATCCCAGCAAGAAAGGAGGAAGTGCATACTTCAAAAGTACCGATGGTCATACTGGAGTCTGGAAATTCAGCTCCCGAAGATTGAATTTACATCTGTTAGAGATAATTGGTAAATATGATGGGTTTGTACTCGAGTAAAGTTTTCCAAAGATTATAGGCTGAAAGCTCCATGCAGATGTATTATTGTAGATTCTACTCGGCGTGGAAAGCGTTAGTTACTTCTTAGATTCTATATTTCGCTCCAAGTATACTAATGATGAAAAGGTATGCCTGACGCATTGAGCAAAACAATCCCAATATGGTGTTGTGTACTAAACCGGGTTTTCTTTCCTGACATTCTAACCGCTCATAAGCTCTACGCTCCACCACAAGTAGTTTCCGATTCCGAGCAAGCCCAAATGGCCAATCTGATTCCTCAATTTGTGCAAGCATTTCAAACTCTCAATCTACCTATTGAATCTTTCCGAGAGAAGATTCACAAACCCATCAGACCCATTTGGGTGACTCCCGAGTCTCAAATCTCGGAAACAAGCGAGATTTTTGAAGACTTCCATCCAGTTGTTTGCTGTACGGTTTCGCGCAGGGTTTCGGGCGGAGAAATTAGTGAGGGTGGTTATATACAAGGAGCAGGTGACGATACGGAAAACTGGGCTCATGGACTTACTCCTCCTATTTTTTGGACAAATCAAGAAATCCTATTCCAGACATCGGAAGAAGATTTGCCTGGACTCATTGGAACCTTGATAGATCAAACAAGCTCATCACTCAGATCGAACAATAAACTCCGTATCGTAAAACCAACTTCCTGTCTCTTCATCTCGACTATCGACGCGCTTTCACCTCTAAATACAAATACCAGTACCTGCACCATCGTCCTCTTACCAAAAATCACACCAAAAGATACATGGCACACCACTCCCTCCCGTCTAGACATCGGACTCGGCGCAAAAAAAGTAGGCAGCAAGAATCTCCGCGTTGCTCTTCCAACTATCTCTTCTTTCTTCCTCAAAAATCTCAATACATATTCTACGAACAAATCTTCAGACCCATCTATACAAATCATCATCGCATGCGAATCTGGACACGATCTCTCAATAGGTGTTACACTCGCTCTTCTTTGTCTTTATTTCGACGATGATGGAAATTTGAAATCTGCAAGCGGAGAAAAAGAAGAAGAAGCTTCAGTAAATAAAGATTTCATCCGTCAGAGATTAACCTGGATTTCTACATCGATGCCAGATGCAAATCCGAGTCGAGCAACGTTGCAGAGTGTGAATAGTTTTTTGATGTCGTATTGATGGGAGGTTTTTTGCTTGGATAAGTGTGGATTTATTGCTGCTGGACTGGGCTGGGTTATGTTATGTTATCTTATGTTATGGGATTAGAATTAGAAGCCGCGAGGATATCTAACGGTGTGAGTGGTTATCCCTTGGTTCTTCGGTAGATGGGAGGGGAGGGGAGGAGGGTTGGCATGATATTTATATTTACATTTACATTCACAAATGTACAACACAATCCACCCATGCATCACAAATAAAACTCACCACTCCCCACCCACCTCATCAAATCCATCCCACGTTCTCAATCACAACCATCTCATCTCCATATCTTTCGTCTAAAAACGCAAGATCAATTCCCTACCTAACTTTCTACCTACCTACAACGTCCATCACATCACTTAGATGCGATTTCATTCTCGCTGATCTAATCTAATATGATATGATATAATGTAACCCTATACACCCTGCAGAAAAGCAATGGGAGATCTACAGGAAATCGCTGGGAGGAAAGATTTGCTGGTTAGTGGATTGACTAGCTGGCTGGCTGGATGTTGGGTTTATTAAATACCGGAAATGGCGGGACAGGCTGGGATGGGATGGGATGAGGAAGGGGGGTATGATGAGTTGTATAGTGATTTTATATAGTACTGCTGATGTTGGTTGCGGGATATGGAATATGGGATGTGTAAAGGTTAGGATGTATAATATACATATGTCCATTATATATTATCCATATTTCCATAATTCGAGATTTCCATTTTGAAATCCAAAATTCATCCACGATTAGATTGTCCCTCTTCCTCTTCCCCTTCCTCTTCCCATCTCTATCCCTATTCCATTTCTATCTTCATAGCGTTCGAACTTCGATATCCCATTATAATTTCAACTTCTAACTTCTACGCAATACAAATTACAAATTAGCTTCCTACTCACCTCATCGTACATCCTATCCAAGCGTATGAATCAAGTACTGCATGCGGACAGTAAGTGAATGAGTGAGGGAGTGAGGGAGATCTTATGATAACTTGGATATTCCAGAAGTTAGAATTTAGTGAAGTGAGATCTTGTAGTTATACAGATAAAATATGAATACAAGTACAAATAGGTAGGTAGGTATGTAGGTAGGTAGATACACATATATAAAATTACAAATCAATTCTCCCGTGAATACAAATTCCCCTCCCAAAAAAACTGGATATCGACCTAGTATATAGATTCATCGAATCGAATTTTCTCATTCAATTCTCTAGAAATTGGAGGGGGAAATAGTACTGCATGTATGCGGAGTATGTATACTTACACATAAAGAACAGAAAATATTAGAGTATGAGTGGAATCATGTATTCGACAAGTTAAAACAGGGACAGGAACAGGAACAGAAACAGAAACAAAATAACTACAAAATTCCAAAGACAACAACAATCTCAAAAAATTAAAATTAAAACAACAATAACAACAAAAGTAAGCAAAGCAAAGCAAAGAAAAGCAAACCTCTTCAGAATACCCACGCACTACTTTTCTCCTTTCTTCTACCCCCTCCCACGATAAGAGACCTCGAACGTCAACTTCCTATGAGCCGAGGGTTTCCTAGCCCTCTCTCCACGCTCATAATTCCCCTCCCAATCCGAATGATCCCCTCTGTTTCTCCTCTGCCTGCTTTCCTTCCTCCGTTCCCTTTCCCACTTTTCCTCTTCCCGCTCTTCATCCTTCCTCCTTTTTTTTGCCAGCTTTTCCTCTTTCCGCTTTTGCTTTTCCAGCTGTTCCTCTTGCCACTTCTTCTCCCTCCTCAGATTCCTCTCGCGTGTTCTCTCCTGCCTCTGCTCTGGGCTGAGATACTTCGCCATTTCCCTAATGTTTCGAGGATTCCGGCCTCTTTCTTTTGGCTCTTCTGTCTGTATTTGTGTGTGCCGGCGTTTACTTGTGGTTGAACTCCCACTACCGGCTGTTCGAGGATTGTAAAAGGAGATATCTTGTCCCACAACATATGAGTCAACGCCGGAGCTCGAGTCTGAGGTGGCAGCTCTGTATTGTTCGCGACTGAGGATGTAGTCTGGGAGGTTTCTGTTACTACGAGGTCGATATTCCCTGCTCATTCGTCGGTCGTCGGTGGCTCTTTCCTGGTTACTGCCACCACGACTGCTAACACTAGGAGAACGTCTATGAGTAGAGTGAGATTCGGGCCTTCTACCTCTTAGTGATTCGTCGCAAGGGTAATATACGCTCTCCGCTCCTTCGTAGTGGGAGCGGGAGCGGGATCGGGAGCGTTCTTTTTCCCTTGATGCGCCATTACTGATTTCCTCAAGGATAAGCCGATCATTCCCCTGTTTCCTATCAAGTTTCCAGTGACTTTCGTTCTGTGCAGTTGCGTTGAATTTACTGGTTGTTTCGAGTCGATTACGTACCGTTTGGTAGCTCTGGCCAGTGGTATGGTTGGTAATCCAAACTTTCTTGTTGCTCGACATGTGGTCTTAGTTATTTGTCAGTAAACGCTTATACTATATAGACAAGCAGTGGCGCTTTGAAATATAAGGTGAACTTACACGGCATTTTCAGACCACTGGGATGATATTTTGAAATGAAAAAGTTGTTTCTTCCATTTCTATTTCTCTCTCCTGTTGTTCGCCAATAGGCCCACTAAAACGTTGGTTGGTTAATAGAAGTAACGATAGAGTCTGGGGGGATAGCCTTATCAAGTAAATGAGATTTGGGAATGGGAATTGAGGCCTGGGAGAGTTTTCAACTGTGCTTACTTTTTTTGCATGAGGATCATTTGAGAAATAGTCGAGAAATAAATTATCTAAGGTCGCCACATCCAATTCTACTTTGCAGTCGTTAAGGACCTGCAGTTCGTATTCTCCGAACTCATCTAAGGATGTGCGTTAGTTGAACTCTTCTCAATAAACTCCCGGCTGTGTAGCTCGCTGAAATAGCAACTCACATGGTGAAGTAACACCACTCTTGATTGTCTCGGTACTAGCGCTAGCAAGCCAAGATATATCAAATTTGGTTTTAGGCCAAGAGCCGAGATGTTTACGTTCATCAAGCCTGTATTTTCCATTTTCTTCTTTAACATATGTCCAGTCTCCCTCTATAGTCTTGGGATGAGGCCTTCTGTGTACAAAAAGCTCTCTCGCCTGATTCAAGATGTCTTCTCGAGCATTTGGATTACTCGTTGTGTTAAAAACATAGCCAGAGCCGAGCAAAGTATTATCTATATATCCAGGGCACATCAGTCACCCAACATTTTACACTACAGATGCTAATGTTGACTTACATTGCATCCATATTCCTTGTGGATGATCACGATCTCCGTGTCGTTCTCCGTGTCGCCCTTCTCTGCGTCGCCCTTCTCTGCGTCGCCCTTCTCTGCGTCGCCCTTCTCCGTCTCACAATTGTTAGCAAAGTGTTGCAATAAAACTACTTGCCTCAATGAGACATACCGACATCGTATGCATAGAGTTGTGCTATATTATTTCTCTGATCTACTGTCCACTTGATGGTACGGCCCGTATCATTATGATTGAATGGCTTTCTCTCGTTGAGGTTCGCTTTCCAATGTGCTTTGTCTCTATCATAGATATCCCCAATCAACTCCTTAACTAAAGACGCTCTTATTTCATGGAAGGAGATATTTCGAACTTGAATGCTTATCTTAAAATTCATGTAGCTTTCATCATCCGCATCGTGGGGGCGACAGCTCTTGTAAGTGTCTAATGATTAACAGATGCCAACGGTCAGTCAACAGAGCTTCAGTAGTGTTAAAACATAGTAACTCACAAGTCCTGGCAGCATGCTTCTGCTGCTCGGCAGTGCCCGCCTTCTCTGAGTAGTGAATATCCTCGTCATCATGTTGCGACGACATGTCGAAAGGATTTAGTGCTAGGGGCTACTCTGTTCGACACTGTAGATTCTGAGGTTGCAGATAAATTATGCTTGAAAAGGAAGATGCGAAGGTGTACTAACCTAGCACTATATTAGGCACAGGTTTTTCCAACAAGACCTTTAAATTGGGCTCCGCGGTTCTTGTGTATTCGTCCTCTAGTTAGGCTCAAAGACCTGCTTACATTCAGATTACATGTCTGTCGCCATTGATCCTGGTGGCGCAATGAATACCGCAAGGGCTCACTGATCCTGCGGCCGCGATAAAGCTAAGGTATAATCCTTTTGAAAAGCTTCATGAGAATGTCTCGGCCGGCTTCTCCGATATAATGTGCATGGGGCTAAAAAATGGCATTAGAAGCCAGCACCCCCATCGATGATGTATTCTATTCGCATGAAGCACTAGGTCTCTGCAATTGGGACATTGACCGTATATTATCGGGGGTAGGATTGGCTATATTGTATAAAACTTTGATATGAGAGTTGAGGTTCAATGTGGTCTTATGCTGCCCTCAGGTAAAACGAAAGCATCCTTTGCTAACGACCATGTGGGTTGACCTCAAATGGTTCTTTCGTTTGTACAAGAAGAATTGCCAGCAAAATGCTAGGCTCCAACTTCACTCATCATAACAATCGACTCTCAAATTCTGACGACCAGTCGTGCCAGCACCTCAGAGGTATCACAAAGATATCAATCAAAGTTGAGGAACGTCAAGCACCTACGTAATGTAATATGAATGTCGAAATGCGCTTCCAAAAATAAAAGTCAGCACTGCAGCACAGGGTGCGAGATAGGAATCGGCCGAAGTCTGGTCATTCTGTTCAAGCGCGCGGCTCATGGTATATTGACCGACCCGACCGGACGATACGAGTAGACAAGCTCTTTTACTGTTGGTTCCCAAAACCCGCGGGAACTTGTACTTGCTACTATGCCAAACGATTGTGTGCATGTTCCTCATCATTCATAGATACCTCTGTTGTTTAATGTCCTCCGTTGCTGACAATATTGTTTGAACACTAACCCCGTGTTCAACTCAGTGCCTTGTTTACACTTGTAAAGTTATTGGCAAATGTCAGCAGCTAGGAAACTACTAAAGAACGATTGTGTGTAATTGAACTCTGTAATGTCGGCGAGTAGTCTTGTTATGAATCTTGATCCCAAAAATGCAACCACAAATGATGAGCGACTTTACAATTTGGGAGTGGCTGATGACTATCATGATCGGTACGTCAATGCGTAAGCCACACCTTGAATGATTGTTGAAGCCTTTTTCGAGACTTGAATTTATTGTGGCTTACGCATCAGTGTATCGGGAATGTCTTATTTGTAAGTGTTTGCAGTGATAGGCTGGTTCTTCATCGCTACCACCCCGCACCTTATCGTTCTCTTATCGCTTTCTTCTCCCAGCTCCCTTTTACGAAGTAAACAAAACGAAGATAGGAATCCCTTCCCATCAACAGGAAGACTACTCGAACACGGATTGTCTATTGAAACGAACTCTGAATTACCCAGGTACTTCTAGTTTTCTTCAAATACTCTTCCCGAAGCTTGATAAAATTGTCAAACAAGCTACAAGCACCAAACATCCCACATAATGGCGGCGGAAAACTACGAAGCTGCAATCACTTTGATTGATGAAGCTCATGCTTTAGATCCAACTATCAGCACAATAAATGGCGAGAGTATACCATACGAGCTTCACTATGCCCAAAAAATGACACATTATCTCTCTCTCCGCGCTCCCAATGCTTCCCCCATCCTCAAAGTTGCTATTCGAGCACAGCATTTTCGACGCTGGGAAGTACCACGATCCTCCTTCCCGATGACCAAGCCCGGGTATCTGAATTGGAGGACCTTTCTCAAGAAACGACAAGCGGATCTCGCATCGGCGATATGTGTTGGTTGTAATTTTACAAGTGAGGAAGCAGAAGAAGTGGCTAGATTGATAAGGAAAGAGGATTTGAAGAAAAATGAGGAGACGCAGATCTTGGAGGATGTTGCTTGTCTAGTGTTTCTGGATGATCAGTTTGATGCCTTTGAGAAGGGTCATGATGAAGAGAAGATTATCTCAATTCTAAGAAAGACTTGGGGGAAGATGAGTGAGGAGGGACATCGTCTGGCATTGCAGATACCGATGAGCGACACCAGTAAGAGTTTGATCCAGAAGGCTTTGGGATAATTCAGAATTTGTTGGAACAGTGATGGAGTGGTATAAATTCAATGTTATGGCGTAAATACTTGTTCATGTGTTAGTATAACGATTTTGGTTAAGCAGGGTACAAAAGACTGGACTAGGCTGGGTTGGTGTAGGTTAATACTCCATGGCGAATGGGCAAATGGTACTGATTACTGGTGTCTAAAAAGCTCACAAATAAACTGATCATAATTATGGATTGGAACAAACAGCGGGCGATATCTTCATAGTTTAAATTTCTACTTTTAGGAGGAGATCAGAACCGCTGTTATTAACCTTGAGATTGTGTTGTCAACTATGTGATGTATCTACAGTATATCGATAAGCGGCCTGTTCAAGCGAGCAGTCCTCTCTGTCTGATCTTTTTTACATTTCTTTCGGTGTACTATCGGGCTCCAGCACCATTCTATAACCGCTTCCTCTTCCGCTTCTATAGATGCCCCTTTCCCTTTCTACATGACCCCCTTCACCACTTCAGCGATCTTCTGTAACTTGTCATGGATCAGTAGACCATGAGTAGCCAACCACTCAACCCACTCCTCTTCCGTCGCCCCAAACATGCGTTTTCCGCAGATATGTGGCATTCTTCTTAATTGGAAAAATAACTTCTCTAGCCCAAGGCCTGTAAGGCCACCCTCAAGAGAATCATAGATCCACTCCTTGCAAGTGTCGGAATCCCACTCTCCCATCTTCTGATACTTGAACTCGCCAGGCACATAGAAGGGATTGTCTTCCATAGAATAGTTGACTTCTTGGAAGATGACGGGTAAGGCGCGTTTCTTAGTGAGTTCTTCTTCACTGGATTGTGCGGGTTGTCTGGGTTGCGCTACAGAATTTTTGGCCTGTGTGGATTTTCTCAATCGTTCTCTTGCTTGCTCCTGGGATATTTCGTCCTCTGCTTTCAACTGATGCAATCGTAATACCTCTTCTCCTGACATTGTCAATTGCAATTCCAGTGCCTTCAACTTCGACTTCAGCTGTTCTACCCGATTATCTTTCTCGTGCTTCGCCCTTTCATCATTATAACGCCATTCATGCTGCACGCGCATATGATTCTCGCGACGCGCTTGACCATCCCGCGATGATCGATATAATCTTGCATGTTCCGCGTGCATTTGTCTTACTTCTGCTCTTTCCCAATTGTTTCTCTTCTTTATCCAGTTGTACTCGGCCTTGACGTGGCTTATTTCTTTTTCAATTATCTTTTTTTGAATATTTATTCTCTCCTTCTCTTTTTTCTTGTCCTCTTGGATCTTCTCTTCCATCTCTCTCTTTTCCTCCTTCGCTATTCTTTTCTCCTCGTCTTTGATCTTCTTTTCCAATTTTCTCTTATTCTCTTTCTTCTCTTTCTCGATTCTCTCATTTTCCTTGATCTTCCTTTCAATCTCTCTTTTCTTCTCTTTCTCGATTTTCTTCTCCTGTGCATTCAAATTTGGCTCTGACTTTGGGAGTTCGAATATTGAAAGCATCGATTCTTTGGCCGGCTTCGCATGAACCTTCTCGGAGCTCTTCTCGCAACCTAATATGTATGAGTTACTTTTTTCCCCTTGGTTTGCTACTAGTATTCTTACTGTTTTCTTGAAGGAAACCTTGCTTTTCATCATTGTTCCCTCGTTGACCACTTCCTCTTGGCTTAAAACTTGCTTCCAGCATCGCCATATTGATGGGCGCCATGGACATCTTGGTGTCGAAGATATTGAGAATTAAGATTAAAAATTAAGAGATCTATATTTGTGTGTGTGTATGTGTGTGTGCATGTGTGTAAACGATAGTAAACTTGATGAGAGAAGTCCAAATTGTGTTTTGGATGAAGGTGGGAGAGAGGTAGAGAGGGATATTCTATCTGTTACATAGGAGCTAGCCCACCAATTTTTGAGTCTGCTAATCCAGTTCTGGTTTTTAGAGAACTTATCCTTCTATGGTATAGTATAGCATGAAATCAATGCGATTTTGATGTAAAATCCATTCCAAGCTCCAGAATTCGATATTTCCTCGATTTAAAGTTCATCATTACTTCTGAAAGTTCAACCCCTCCACCAATAAAATCCATATCGAGACGTTAGCATTCTACTTAAAAGACTAGCTACACATACCAGCTAGGATTAATGGGCACATGCACGACATAATGGGCCCGTAGCGCATTTTTCAGTTGATTTACTCGAGTAAAGTTGCCTGGGTTGGTTGATGACGGTTTTTTTACTTCTTGGCGAAAGTTAATTTTGATATCTGGTCTCGAATGTTCGATATATTGAAACTGGCATTTGAGGGTTCCTTGGAGTCGTGGGAGATTTTTACAAGTGAATGGGAGGGGGATAATTGTATGTATTTTGCATTCTACGACTTGAGATGATATTTTTGATAATTAGGAATACATATTGTAAAAGATATCAAAAGTTCGTGATGGAATAGGAGGTTGCCAAGATGTGGGAGATATCGCTAAACGTCATATGTTGATTCTTGACGATCAATGGTATTCTATAATTGCCATGAGTACGAAAAGAATTGGACTTGGACTTGAGTAAACAGGTAGAACTGTGGGTCTACATAATCGTCGCTGTAGTAACAAAGACACCTCCTCTTCACGGTTACCGCTAGGTGCCTTTCGACGTATGTTATGATGTTTTCGGAGATTCCACCAATGGGAAATCCCCAGGTAATGTTCGAATCAGCTGCATTTCACAAGTAATTTTTTGCAAAACCCAAAATAACATCAGAGATTGCAAAATGACTATCTGAATAAGTTGTCTAATGACCTCAAAACTACGTACTCTAACAGCGGAATTCTCTTGGTCAACTAAACGTGCACGCATCTACACCCTCCCAATCTCGGTCATACCAACCAACGCTTTCGCAAAGCCTCGTGCTCTTCCATTACCATCCATTAAAAGCAGAAACTGGCACACGAGACCAAGCCTTAAGTCAGAAATGCTGAACAAAGAAAAAACTCATGAACGAATGATCTTCAATATCCCATATGCTCAGCATTTCAACATGAGGCAGCTGATCCCCATCCCCTCCTCAATATCACCCCCAGATTATGTAAAAACGACATCAAGACCAATAACTGATGCAAAATTATATCAAAAAGTCGCATTCCAATCTCAATGTGGATTTTCCTCCAAAAAAAGCCACCCAAATGAAACCAAATAGAATCAACCTCCATCTATCTCCATTAGAGACTTTGCCTACCAACCACCCCCAATCAAGCAAGTCCATCCTTCCTAAACTTTCTCTCGATAAACTCAGCCTTAACCATTCTTCCAGTATAATTGAAGAACCCAGCTTGCAATTGCAGCCATTGTGTACTCCTATGTTTCTCCATCAGATACTCCAGAGTCTCGCAATCTTCCGCTGACCATATTTTATCCGGTCGAAGATGTCCCTGCTGATTTCCATGACCATTTCCCTGCATACCTTCTTCCTGTTCCTCATCCTCATCATCTCTATCTCTATCAAGTTCTCCATAAGACTTGCGCTTCTTCTTCTTTTCTTGTTTTGGAGCAGACGCAGCGGAATTCTTGGATTTGGGTTGATGGTAAGGACAATCTGGTGAGATGTAGATTTCCTCTTCTGTATCTTCATTGTCGACTTGTGCGGTACACTTGATCTTCTTTTTCTTCTCGACCTTCTTGGGGTTTTCTTCTACCTCTGCCTTTTCCTCTTCGTCCTCGGTCTTTTCTTGTTCTTGCAAAGCTTTGTATCTTGCCACCACTTCTTTTTTGCCGGTACCTAATTCCCCAGATATTTCCTTCCAGGTCTTGTTTTCCCTCTTCATGGCCATAAGTTTCGAGTCTTGTTCTTTGGTCCATTCATTCCCATCGACGGGTTCTACCTTTTCATCCTTTTTGTCTTCTTTAATCTCGACAGGTTCTTCGGTAGCCTTCTCGGTAGGTTTATCAGAAATAGAAGGGGTCTTCTCTTTAGAATCTGTGGCTGTGACTGTGGTATCAGCGCTTGGTTTCTCATGCTTAGTAGTAGTAGACTCAGGGTCATCCTCGCCTTTGGATGCTTTCTTGACATCTTTATCTTTCTTTTCCTTTTCCTTGACTTCAACCTCGACGATGACGACTTCCGGCTCGGGTTTCTTGTCTTTATCTTGATCTTCGGTGGTTGAGGCTACAGCTATTTCGATGGCAACATCAGCTTTGGGCTCTTCACCCTTTGGCTTCGACTCCTCAGACTTCTCCTCGACCACCTTCACTTCCTCTTCTTTACCCTCTCCATCTTTCTGCAAATTCAATACATGCTCACCCTTATCATCACCATCGGTTTTCTTAACCTCAACCACTTCTTCCTTCTTCTCTTCTTTTACTTCCTCCTTGCTTTCTGCCCTCTTCTCCTCCTTGCTCTCCTCCACAACCGTCTCCAATACTTCCTCCGAAATCTTCGCCTTAACACTCACCACCTCTCCCGCACTCGCACTCCTGCTTCTCCCATGCCCACTCTTCTTACTAACTTTCCTCACAACAAGCATTTCCACTTCTCCCACCATTCCATCTTGTTCCCGATCCTCCAGAATAACAATGTTTCTCCCATTTTTATCCTTCGTAGCTGTTGCTCTGATGCGACTATCATTTCGCTGGCGCGTGGCTGCAGGAACAGCATTATTAGGGTTGGGAGAATTGATGGAGAGGAGTGAGCCGCCCAAAACCCAGTCTGTGAAGGAGACGTGGATCTTGCCTTTTGTTTTTGGTTTTGCAAGAGCGCTGGTGAGAGAGGGTGGGGTGGAAGTTGGTGATGGTGGTGGCATTTTGGCTGTTGTAGAGTTTTATTCAGGTGGCTGTTTTCTTCGATCTTAGTTTTTAGCTGAGATGAAAGATCGAAGATGAGATAACACCTGTTACTGCCAAAAGTAAGAGGATAAAAAGGATTTCTCGATTCACCTCGTTTTATTGAATGAAGCGTGGTAAAAGTCGCGCGACCAAGATTAACCCAAGAATTGTTGTCTCGATGATTATTGCAATTGCTATTTTCTCCGGCATCAAAACGCGGGTCTCTAGTTAAGAAAGGTTCTGCGATTTAATTGATGGTGAGGTTGCACAGTGAGAGTGAGGTAGCCAAGAAAAAGGGAATTGGGAAGGTTGTTTGGTTGGAAAGAATTATTTATTCGTTACTGAGACAATAAAGGCTTCAATATTGTTGCAAAGAAGAGATGGGAGTGAGATGTTTACTAGAGGCCCTGTTTGTCTCTTCTTTGTGTATAGTTGTTATTGTGGTTGGGGGTGAAAAATAACAGGAGTGACAAAAAGGAAGTGGGAAAGTGGGAAAGGAAAGGCAAAAAAAAACTGCTCTTGAGATTTTGGATTCTAAAATTGTATGGCTGTCTTGCTATGGTCTGAAGACATTGGCCGGGTGACCAGCAGCATTGATTGGAGCTTTTGACAACAAAAATATCCATGCATCTTGTGAAGAGTGATGGAAGTGAAGTTTGGACAAGAGTGAAAGAAAGTATAAACCTTCTATGAAATATATGGAGGTCATGATTTTACCAATTATAGAACAGTTGGTGTCAAATATCAATAAAGAGGATAAAACCCCTACGGAGAAGAAGCAGAGATATAATTTGGGTTGGCTACTTCATTGGTGCCATGAAAAGCTGTTCATGAGAATCTGTGCATGATGGCCTGGATCTTCTTCACCTTTGTTCATGATCTTTTTCGCCATCTTAACATATTGGTAGTAACTCCTGTTGAGATATGCTAAATGAAGTATAGCACGGTCAAGAGGCCATTTACAAAAAACCAGCCCTGCCGGAAACCATCATTTGAATGAGGACTTCAATATCTAGAGATTTTCCCACTAGAGATCGAGACACCTCAATAACATGACGGCATTGATGAATGTAGAGTAATGTACAGGATGTATATCACCAATCGAAAGAGATCGAGTGGAATATCAAAGGGAATGACTGGATACCATAGGTATGGTGAGTGAACGTATCTTATTATCTAGGAAAAGAGGCGAAAGTGATGCTATACTATGCCATTAAAAACAAGAGTAACCAAGACAGCCGAAAAGATCTTCAGTCAGTTTGATAATTGATTTTGGTCTTCTAATGGCTTATGGGTAATCCGAGATATTGCAGTCAGTAGGAAATAATCTTGTGATAATGATGGAGCTTGAGGGCCTTTAAGGCTTGCTGGGTCACAACTAGACCTAGAAGGATTGATAGTAAGCATTGCGATACTTCAAGCTGGCAACGGTGTACTTACTAGTGTGCTGTATAGATGGAAGAAATCAACCTTCTACCTTCCTGAAAGTGGGCTGTTTTTGGTAATGCGTGAAAATTTTGCTCGATACCAGTTGTTCAACGCATATCACTACTGCCTCTATTGTCCTGTCGGAAATAGTGAAGTCGGCGGGCAGAAGTTCTTGGATTCAATTCAATGAACCGATGCTTTGTGGAGCAAAGACTTCGTTAAGCCCGTTGAACAAGTCGTCTTTCGGATTGTCGCTCTGAGGACTGGAGGAGTGTGGCCGAGATGTGACGATGTGCGACTGCTTGACCGTGGTATATACTGCTTTGAGATGGGAATCTGTCTATGGGGCATAAAAATCTGGACTGTCAGCATGTAAAGTCATTATCTAGAAGCTAATTACGACTCAAATGATCGAATGTGTATAATATAATACGAGATAGTCCAGCGTTTGATCGAGATAGTGAAGGGCTTAACAAGGGCGCAAGCTCGTGTGCTGCGATCGGAGAGGAAAGTTTGGAGGAAAGCTTGACACGAGGTAAAATGTTTGTCTCGATTTTGGTGGTCAAAGGCTGACCACCAACGACCACATCAAACTGGGATGTCACCGCAGTGTAAATCTTTTCCCAAAATGGCAATGTCGATTCTCCGCTCTATGAATACAACTATCATCGACCCGTTAAGTGAACTTCTTAAACATTTGGTATACCCATGATTGAACGTGTTCGAGACCAATAAACACGTAGTGCAGATCCGTTCATAGGAGCAAGTATGGACAGTTGCCAAAGCAATAGTAAATCCTTGAACTATGCAGGCTAGTTCTGGGCTCTTTTACATCAAGGTGAAATTCCCGAATAAGTAAGAAGCGGGTAGCAACTGAGACACTCCGGCTGGAAAATCTTCAGCTCATGTATGAAAAATTCTTCGTACGAATTGGACTGAGGGGTAACTACGAGAAAGAGTTATTCCACGGAAAATTCCTTCATCATAACTCACATACCTCAAAGCTCAGAGAATTTGACTTGCATAGGACGTTCTGTCATAGCCAGATATTCAGTCACAAACCAACATCGAAATGGCAAAACTTCAAGCTCTCGTCGCAGCAATAATCCTCAGGTGAGAGCCAATCATTGGTATGAGCCAGGCCACCATTAAGATTCCAACTAACTCGCGTTCCCAATCTAGCAGTGCAACTCTCGCAGCTCCTCAAGATGACCAAAACCAGGAGTCAACTTTGTGCTTTACATACATTACAATTGCGCCAACTAGTATGTAGAGCTGAAATATGAACGTATAATATTTTTGGACATGTAAAAAGAACTAACCTATAATGTGTAGGTTCATGCCCATCGGAAACTTCTTGTCTTGCACGCCCGAGATGCATTCAGACTGTGACTAACACGATCACTTTCCCAGCCCCAAACACACTATGCCCTACTACACCCACAGTGACGGCGTACCCAAATTTTTGCACAGCTTGCGAGGAAGGATGTTTAATAATCAGCGAGACTGTCACTACAACCTTAGCAGCATGAGTGATTCTTCAAAGAGAGTGGTTTCAATGATCTGGACTATGATTCAACAATGAATGATTCTCGATATGGAAATCCTTGGAACACTACTTTGAAAAGCTTAAATCTGGAAAGTGATCTGGTCCATTGAAACTCATGCTCAAAGATATTAGGGAAAGAGGATTTTGTATCACTTTGGAGCGTATGGCCATGTTATGATTGTGGCTGTGATGAATTGATAGTGCAAATACATTTGTTTGAAGTTTATAGCAAGGAAATAGAGAATTGGAGCAAAGCACACACGCTTTTGAACCAGTGGTCCAGTAATACCAGTAATATCATTAGCAATCCAGGCAATTGATCGCTGGTTATCCACTCGGATCACTGAGCACTCGAGCATACTTGAGCTCTATGAATGTGAATATTTGATCACCAGTATCACTTTAAGTATCAATACCTAGTGAGCTTTTAATGACATGAACTGTATTGGGTGGTAGTTATCTTAGCTGGGAATATTAGAGTAGAAATTGGATGTGAAGCAATTCGAGTCAACGACTTTTGCTTTACTTAGTAGTGTTAGCCGTACTTGATTGGATGATGGTACAGCACGTGAATTCTCGCTAAAAGGTCCGAACTTTTTCCCCACCATATTGCAATTTCGAAAATTTTGATTTCCAAACTTATTATCGACAAATCTACGCCAAACCTCACCATTAGAACTTTATCAATTCTACTGGAAGACTGTCATCATGTCTAAAATCACAGTCGGTATGTTGTTGTCCTTCACATTTCGCCAGGAAAATTTTTTCCATTGAGAAAATTAATTGAAACAACTACTAACGTAATCGCCTTACAGCCGGAGTGCGTACCAACGTACAAAGTCTTCTTGAGTACTCTCTCGAGACCAAGAAGAGAAACTTCCTCGAGACCGTCGAGCTCCAAATCGGCCTCAAGAACTATGATCCCCAACGTGACAAGCGTTTCTCCGGAACCGTCCGTCTCCCAGTCGTTCCCCGCCCAAACATGAGCATCTGGTATGTCCACGAAGTCGAATATATATGATATGGGAGGCAAAGGCTGATTGATGGATAGCATTCTCGGTGATCAACACGATATCGATCGTGCCAAGCACGGTGGTGTTGACGCCATGTCCGCTGATGACTTGAAGAAGCTCAACAAGAACAAGAAGTTGATCAAGAAGCTCGCACGCAAGTACGATGCTTTCGTCGCTTCCGACACCTTGATCAAGCAAATTCCCCGTCTCTTGGGTCCTGGTCTTTCCAAGGGTTTGTTTTATCCTTTCCCAACATTGTATAACTTTTACTAACATTTCTTTTCACAGCTGGTAAATTCCCAACCCCAGTCTCCCACAACGAAGATCTTAGCGGTAAGATCAACGAAGTCAAGTCCACCATCAAGTTCCAATTGAAGAAGGTCTTGTGTATGGGTGTTGCTGTCGGAAACGTCGAGATGACTGAGGACCAATTGATCTCCAACATCATGTTGTCTATCAACTACCTCGTCTCTTTGTTGAAGAAGGGATGGCAAAACGTTGGCAGCTTGACCATCAAGGCATCTATGTCTCCACCCAAGCGCCTCTATTAGATTACCCTTCTCTTTATTGAGCAAGTGGTATGTGGTGGGATTATCGCGAGTAGTTAGGTAAATAAAAAAAACTCAATACAAGCAATGAACGTTCTACAGCCAACCATATTTTTATTTCACTGAGTGATATTGAGACTTGAGACAATGTAAAACTTTCGAATTTATTTTATTATAATTGTAATTGTGATTATGTTAACATTTGACTACAAGCGGCTTCTTTTCTCTTCAATTGCGCGCATCCGTGAACACTGAATTGCCGGCTCTACAAATCCGACTTTTCGAGAGCCCCAACGTACAACCTGCGACACAGCTGTAAATCCAACACAACTACCATTGCACGAAAGAGATCCTTGGAAGAGCATAATGCATAGCAAACGTTTTGCTGAATCTGAAATTCCAGTTCCTTGACTCTACTGTATGGAGAACATGCAACGGCTACCTATTCATGAGCGAGTACAACATGTTCTAAGCTTGCATAGTTCGGCAGTATGATTACTTGTTGCTATCAGGGAAACTAAGGACGAAAACCTTAGTACACAGCAAACACAGCAGAAATGTTCGGAGTACACAACTTCGAAGATTCATCACTTTTACACAAGATTTTCTACTACGGAAATTTACCAGCTACCATACTACTCACCACATACACACGGCAAGCTATAAAGCCACGTATATGTAGGCTATAATACAAGCGCACAAAGCAAATAGATTTACCATAAAAATCCATTTTGCAACATCGTTACTCATTGCGCATTTTCTTTTCTTTTTTCAAAAAAGCAATTGCACAAAGTAAAGTATGTAGAGACCACCCCACAGTCAAAATCCGATAGAATCGTCGAAGACGGCTGATAAGGAAGAGTGTTCACCTTCATTCAAGGGGGCCGGGAACGGAAGAAAACCCAACTTTTACTTCGAAGAAGTAAAGGATAACCCTCAGCAAGTCGCCGTAGCGAAGCCCCCATGTAAATGTTATAAGTATTAATTATAACCTCTACTGATGATGAAGAAGAAAAGAAGAGGGATTTCGGGAGGTGAGCGAGATATTTATATTGAAAAAAAATTCGTTAGCTTTTTTAGCGCGCTTTAGGGTGCATTTTGCCCTGTTTGCTCAGTGAATCGTGCACGTGATCCATGTGACTCTTGTGACTATGGTATGTATCACGTTTTATGTGCGCCGACTTGTGTAACTCCAAGATATCATTTTTTGTCCTCAAACACATTTTCCCCGAACCACAAGCAAAAAGTACAGATCAGCCTCATACACAGGCAGGCATTCATATCATCATCCAATTCCGAGTTCCGAGGGAGAGGTCTCTCCATATATTGAAAACTCAGACAACTGCTTGTCAAATACCTATACCTACCTAGTAGTGTCAATCAATCTCAATTGTCTGGAGCTCCAACCCCAAACAAACTCCATGTCGATACCAAAAGTATGCCGAGCTGCATCAATTCTTCCAAAATGTTACGCAAGCTTTCCCAGCTCTTTCAACTTATCTATTCTCTACTTTTCGTTTCTGCATCACGATAATGTTCAACGGTGATGCTCCATCTGTCAATGGACACCTGCTTTGATATAGTATGCTATTATCCGTTCTTTCATTGTGCAATTCATCTCAGTATTTGGTCAGAATCTCTCTATTTCATCCATTGCTCTTTGTAGAGTTTCGATTAGGCCATCACAAAGCCAACAAACGAGCATGGTTCAAACCTTCCTACAGCTTCTTTGTGCCTTGTGGTAACAGAGTATGCTCAGTCGCTCTCTCATTGGTTTGACTCGTGGACTTGGCCTTTAGATGAAATTGGGTATGTACACCCGAGTACAAAGGCATTCAAAGAATTCTCCTACGGAGTTCTTACAGAGTTCCTGCGGAGTAAGCAAATATCATCCATTTAATAGACCCAAGTAGTACTTAAACCCTCCCCCCCCCTCTTTTGGTTCCACGACAAATAATCGGTACACAGCACCCGGGTTCCTCATTAGTAAATTTGTCTTGGCTATATATTACCATTTACTTTTACTACTTTTCAATCTGGAAGTTCTGGGGATTTTAGTTTTTTTTTTACGATCAATTGTCTAGCGCCATCGAATCCGCCATAACAATTACTCATTTCAGGCATGATGTATTGCATGGATTGGGTGATATGATCGCTTAGATCCATTTCCTTTTTTGCCTTCCCTCACTGTCCAGTGAATCGGTGAACTTGGGTTACTAATGGCTTTTGGGCCGATCGACTTATTAGTAAAAACTACATATACACATACATATTTCCGGTGTAGGGGTTTGATGTGACGCCCTTTATCTTGACGACGCACGCCTCTTGTACAAGCACACCATATTTGATTTCCTTTCTTTTAACACGGCATATTATTTTTAACATCAGGATTCTGCACATTGCTATTTTTTTTGAGAAATCTGACGACAAGTTATCATCCATATACCCACGATCTTTTGAGTTTTCAGTTCAGTTACCTACGACAATAAATGGATATCGAGAAGAAAAACATATCTTCCCTCTCGTCTTTACATATACCAGAAATTCACAACCCCAATTACGGATCGGTTGGAGTGCTTTGACCACTATCATATTGGTGGCAAAGAAACAGGAAAAGCTTAGTGAAAGTGTCCATCAGGTTACCTAAAACAAATCTTACATATATAAATTTGAATTCCGATAACATGGCAATGGATCAAAGAAACGATGGCTCTGTTGGGGAACTTGAAACCCCATTGGAAGGTGAACGTCAAACCTCCGGGCACACCAGTCAAAACAGCAATGACAACCCCCACTCTTTTTCACCTTTGGGGGATTCGTTAGAAGAAGCTCCGGAGGTAAGGATTGAAAGGCTAGGTAGACAAAGGCCAGAGGTCTTCAAGTCACTATGGGCGGAGATTGGATTTGTATTTTCAATTTCAATGTCACAGGTGCTCACCGTGAGTTCTATCAATCTTTTCCATTTTTTGGTTCAATTCACAGAATCTGACAGTGCAAAAGGAATACTTTGTTTCTGGTTTCACAGTAATACTACCCACTCTGGTAGACAGTCTAGGAATACCATCGGCCTCGGCGACATGGCCTGCTAGCGCTTTTTCGCTCACTCTTGCTTGCTTTCTTCTGGTGTTCGGCCGCTTGTCAGATATGTATGGATCGTTTCCAGCATATGTAGCAGGTTTCATTTGGCTTGCTTTGTGGAGCCTGGTAGGTGGGTTTTCAACTGATCTTATAATGCTCAATTTCTGCCGGGCATTACAAGGCCTAGGTCCAGCGATGTATCTACCTTCAAGTGTAGCTCTTATCGGCATCATATATCGACCAGGCCCACGGAAGAACTTGGTTTTCGCAATTTATGGAGCATGTGCGCCGCTGGGGTTTTTCGTGGGAATTTTCTTCGCTGGATTGGTAGCTGAGTACACAGATTGGGGCTGGTGGTTCTGGGTTGGCTGCGTTTTTGCAGTCATCACAGCTATCACGTCTTACATGACAATCCCTTCTGATATTGCCAAAAAGCGGAAAGTTCGCGAGGCACGCCAGGGCACGGATGATCAAGTGAGAATGGATTGGTGGGGTGCAGTTTTCATTGTCGTGGGACTGATTCTCTTTACTTTCGCCATCATCGATTCGGCCCATGCATCGAATGGCTGGAAGACGCCCTATATCTACGTTTTATTCATGGTCGGAAGCTTGTTGCTTTTTGCCGCTGCATGCATCGAGATCCACACTAAGCAAGCTTTGATTCCGAGCTCTTTCTTCAAAGTTCCCTCCATGGTACCGCTTGTCTTTGCACTTTTCTTGTGCTACGGTTCTCTGGGGATATTCTTACTTTATGCCACATTCTACATGACTGGCGTTATGGGTGGTACCCCGTTACAGCTTGTTGCGTGGTATGCACCAATGGCTTTAGGTGGCTGCATAATTTCTACACTTGGTGGCTTTGTTCTTCACCTACTACCAGGAACAGCCCTTATCGTCACAGCTGGAGTAGCCTGGATCGTTGCACCTTTGCTATTTGCCATTGCTCCAGCAGGCGCCAATTATGTAAGCTTTCTCCAGATATTTCTTAATCAGAAGCTGACAAATTATACAGTGGGCATATATATTCCCTGCCATGATATGTGCAACAATTGGTATCGACATAACATTCACAGTGGCTAACATATTCTTTACTACTTCCCTATCAGAATCACAGCAAGGTCTTGCTGGCTCCATGGTGATGCTCATTCTACATTTGGGTATTGCAGTTTGTCTTGGATTTTCAGATATCATCAACACTTACACTTTAGATCGTCTGGGCCTGAGACAGAGTTACCACGCAGTATTCTGGTTTGAAGTTGCCTGTGCAGGTGTTTCATTATTAATAATGGCACTCTTTGTCAAAATCAAGAGAGCAGAGAGTGAATTGACTGTCGACGAGAGAATGGCAGCGATGAATGACATGCAATTAGATCAATCAACGACTGGGGCGAGAAACATGGCTACGGACAGTGCAGATGTTGCAGATTATGGAAAGTTAAACTGATTTTTTACGCGTCAAAAAGCATGCTATATATCTAGATCTATGAATTTATGCGAAGTTAATACCCTTAGGTCGTTGGATTTTAGGCGTTCGTGGATTAGAGCAAATTGAGCAAGAGCAAGATGAAGTAGAATAGAAATACACTACTCTATTTTTTCCAACGATTTGCTTAAGCAATACCTCTGAATATACGTCACTCGGCCAAGAATTCATGGCCTTTAATTCTAGAATGATGAGAAATATTTGATACAACTTAAAACCTTTCGAGGGGATGTTTCCCGGCAATCGCTGACATATCAATCCCCAGCTTTTCCTCATACAGCTAGCGTCCGGAATCACGGATCTTTATCTCATTCCGACATTCTTCAATCTCGAACGGTCAAAGATGCATGTTCACCCTGAAATGGCTTTTCTTCTCAAATTCAGCATCAATCTCATTGACAACGGCATGAGTAGACATTCCGCTGCTCACGAAACTGTCTACAATTCTTTCATTCAACCTTTTGTGTAGTTGAAGACCAACATGAACCTTCCGGATTCCGAGCCTTCCGCTAGTGTTGATAGCGACACACCGGCTCCTACTAAATTGAGGCGCTCATGTGAAGCATGCAGGACATCCAAAGGTAGATGTTTACCAAGTAAAGATGATCCTACTCGATGCGCAAAGTCAGTCACTTGTAAATCACGGGAATCCGAAACCTATTGACATATCTGTAGGTGTTCGAAAAGTAGGAAGAAATGTGTGTTCTTGGAAACGAAACCTCGACCTAAGAAGATGAGATCTTCTAGACTGCAAGTTTTTATTCTGTTCATTGGAAACTCCAACGCTGACCAGTGATCAGGCGAGTTGCAGAGATGGAGCAAAAGCTTGATGGGATTTTGAATCTTTTGGCAGCCAAATCTCAAGCAGAGTCTCAGCCTAATTCAGTCTCAACACCTGAATCTCCCCAAGAAAATATGCCGTTGGATCTATCAGAGATGTTCGAGCTTTCTTTTCCGTTACTACCATTGGACAACACGAGTACCAAACCATTCCAACACATGTCTTTGTCTACACCTCCAAATCTTAGTTACGGTGGCTTGAATGATGTCATTTCGAGGTGCATAATCAGTACCAAACAGGCTGAAGAGGCACTGAAGGAGTTTGCTAGTAGAGCTTCAGCCTTTCCGTTTGTGCTTCTTCCTCCGCAAGCCTCTCTAGAAAGCTTGAGGCATGAACGACCCATTCTTTTGCTTGGAATTCTTGCGAGTACAAGTCAAAACAATATCCCCGTGCAACATCTTCTTGAAAGTGAGCTACGTGAAACAATCAGTAGCCGTACAATCATACACGGGGAGAAGAGTATTGACTTGCTACAAGGAATACTATTGTACCTCGCTTGGTAAGATATAATACCTTTTTACACAGTTACAAAAGCGGTTTGGTCTAACCAGTCTAGGTATCACTATCACTATAATCCAGAAAAAGAGAATCTATTCCAGCTTACCCAAATGGCAAATGCTATGGTGATTGATCTTGGACTCCACAGACCAAAGTTTGGTGAAGTACAAACGAGCTATTCAAGCACCCTTGGCTTTGAATGCCCCAAAAAATTCACCCCAGATCAGATAGAGGAAAAAAGGACTGTCATTGGATGTTTTTGTCTGACATCATCGTAAGTCTCCAATTTTCATGCGGATTGGACGGTAATTAATACTACTGTAGAATTTGCCGCAGTCTGAGGAAACCCAATAGTCTGAAGTATCACGACTATATTGAACAATGTTGCCAAGTATTATCAGAGGTCAGCGTAACCGAGACAGATAGACTGTTGCCCTTTTTCACAAGAATTCATCGACTTGGCGAAGAGGTTAACGACGCCTTTGATTATTCCAATCATGGAGAGCTTGCTAAGCTTGATTCCGTACGAATTGAGATGTTCAATAGAACTTTGTCTCAACAATTCCAGGATATCCAAAGATACTTCCCTGCCGAAGCTTGGAGCAATCGTGAGTAGCTTCTCTTATATTGCGGATTTGAATTGTATTGACATATATAGACATACTGAGAATATCGTATGCACATCTCCGTATATATGTTGCGGAAATCAGTCTTAACGCCATTTCATCGGACTCACATCAATTTATGACAACTGCGTCATCAAACCGAACCTCCTGGTATCATTCTTCCTCAAGAACAGAAATGTTGATCCGTTGTCTACAGGCTGCGAAGGATTATCTCGATATGGTGTTATCTCTCACTCCCTTGGAGTTCTGTTGTCTTACCGCACCAAACTACATAGAATTATTCTACGCCCTCCTTGTCCTTGGAAAATTCACCGAAAACTGCGATTCCCCATCCCTCGACACTGACCAGGTCCGCCAAGCCGCAAACCTCCGCTACTACCTTGATTCCATCGATGAGAAACTCGAAAGCCTCCTCGTGTACAATAATGGCCAAGCTCAACGAAATATTAACTGGAACATGAAGCTTCTATGTCAGGAAATAAAGAAGTGGCACATGCGAATTGTTTCTGGAGTTCCAGGTTCCGAACAGACAATGCTTAATGGTGTGAATATCTCATTTACACATATCATACCGTCGATTCAAGGGCTTTGTGGCCAACTTTTTACTTCAATGGCGGATTTTAGACGAGGGGAATGTTCGCCGCCTGATGCTATGGGTGATTGGATGGCGTTTATGGCTTCTGAGAGTAATGTTAGGTCGGGGTGATATGGTGAGTTTATTGCAGAGATAGAATGAGGGCATGGGGATTTCTCTGTTACCTTGACGGAAGGAGTTTTTTGAGTTGGGAGGAGAAAGGGGACAGCTTTACCTTTCTCTTTGAATTATTGACACGCATTCTCTCAAGGTTGTTTTTCACGATGGAGCCGGCATTATGGCGTTTGGATACTATAGAGCATGGCATGTATATGTATATGTATATGTATATTAGACTGGAAGTGTTTTATAGCATTGGAGAATTAGTATCTGGCGTTGAATATTTTAGGATTAAAGAATGGTAGGCATCAATAACCAGACACCCAGCTCTCAATCTTTCTGTACACATTGCTTAGCATGTAAGAAGCTCTATGATGAATTCTAGGTTTATGATAATGAAGAATGTTTAATGTAATAGTGGAAATGACTTTACATTTGGGAGAGGGGGGAGGGGGGGTTAAATTACTAGGTAGATACGATTTTTTTTAAATGAAAATCTTATAGACTCAAAATATCAATGAAAAAGAAAACACGGATAATCGAGTGAAACTTCAAGATTTGTGCGATTGTTGAATATATTGATGATTCTTCGTATAAGCAAAGAATCTTAGCGAACATTTTACCATCTACTTTCCACCTCCTGTCCCTCGTAGCTCAAAATAAATCGATCGCAGTTTTGTTGCTTTACCCTAAAAATTTGTTTTCTGGTTGATCTAATATACCCTTTTATGGGATGAAGAATCAGTCTTTTCACCCGAATTATACCATTCATTCTACAATCTCAATTATAAACACTCTGATTTCATCTCATCTCATCTCATCTTCTCTTCTAATCCGCATCTCTCCCTCTCCTTCCTCTCCCCCCAATAACTTCACCCCCTCAGCCCTTAGCCCTCCCACTCCTCCCCATATTCATACTCACACCCAACCCCACTTCTCCATTTCACCTCACCTCAACAAAACAAAACACTCCTGACAATTTCCTCTAACCCATATCACATGCCAGATAGTGATTCCTGCGCATGCGGTTTGGGTGTAGACGGCGAGGGGACAGAGTTTGGCGAGGACTTGGAGGGTGTGGGTGCAGGTGTAGTGGTATTGGTAGCTAGGGAAGGGGGGAGGGGGGTTAGTTTATTTAGGGAGGAGGGGGAGAAGGGGGAGAAGGGAGGGAGGATAAGAGTAGAGGGGGAAGTGAAGGGGTAGGTCTTACTAGTAGCACATTTTGAGTTGAGAGATGAATTGATTGATTGACGCGATAGATAAAGCACGAAGAAGTAGTCTTACTCTTCCAATTCAACCTCTAGCCGACTTCGAGATATAGTGAGTATCTGGTAGGAAATACGTGCATATAGGTGGGTGACTTTCCTAAGAAGGCACAAATCATGAGGTGTATTGTAGTAGGAGGAGTAGTAGTAGTAGTAGTATATTCAGAGTTTCTGGTATGCTTATCTGCATGTATACGAGCCAGCTTGCGCTTCCATAAAACTTTCTTGAAAGCATACTCTCGCGATTAAATATCATTCCAAGGTTACTTGATATCTCCCAAGGTTTGTCCATTATATCATACCATATCATATGCAGCACAGTCCTTCATATCATTCAGAACCGAGATATCATATTTTATGTGAAAACCTTGCTTGTTGTTTCAAGAACTCTCATTTGTCGTGCTTTTGGCTGAAGAAAAATTTGCTACTTGCAGTTGCATATGTATGCAAGTATGTTTTGGGCCGGAAGCATATCTGATCGGCGGGTTGCACAAACATATGTATTTATGTGACAGAAACAGGAAAGATTGGATGAATGAGCTTTGTTGAAGAAGGATTTGGGGCTGTTGAGCCTCCCTCTCACTGTAGGGTGCATGCTATTCGAGGATGAAGGGACGGCTACTTGCCGATGAAGAAAGGAATATAAGTCAATCAGATCATTTTGTCTAGATAGTTTGTTTGGCTCGATTTCTGTTTGGTAGATGTGAAGAAGATAGCTGCAGAAAGGCGACAGAGCAAACGGACTAATGAGGTTTCTTTACTGGAAAGTATAACTTTATTGAAGTAAATAAGCTCTCCCTACGTATCAAAGAATTCCAATCAATAAATCAGCAAGACGATTCTTCTCCTCGCCCAGAAACAGGAGTAAAAAAAAATAGGAGTAGCGAAGTAATTTCATGCAAGTTTCCTCTACCCAAAACCCCATCTACCAAAAGCCGTCGGAAAGAAAGCAGCAAGCATTATCTAGAACCTCATTCGGAACCTTGCACAAACCTGAAAATCGCGTAATTTCCTCTCTGAAGAGTAGATCTACACCGCTTCTTTCCTTTTTGAGTGATTGAGTGAAAAGGAATAGAATGAGATTTTTTTTTCCTCGTTGGGAAAAGGGTGGCTGCATATTTCATGGATGGAATTTTGAATTGTGTGCTGGTGCTGGTGCTGGAGGAAATGAATGTGCTGGCACCACAGAGTGAATAATGGAATAATGAAATGATGAATACTGTACAAAAGATGGAATACTTGGATATCATATGAAAGACAGATACCTACTTATTTATTCATAACTGTTTGTGAATTTTATGATGATTTTTTATTGGACAATTGATGTTGTTTTCGAGGTACATAGTGAATCGTGATAAATGTAAATGCGTAATGCGTAACGCTATCCAGTAAGAGCGGTGAAGGGGGCTCAGGGGGTAGACTTTAGCCTCATCTTCTATTTAGCTAAACTCATATCTCTAACTTGCATATGCATAAAGTGATGAAGCCAGTCGGAGAATTTCCATCCCAACGATTAATATCCAAATGGTGAAAGAGCAAGCTTCATCTGTACTATTTATGGCTACCTAGTACCTTGAAGCTCCTAGATCTGTTGGTTGTTATTGGTCTGGAATTATGATGGCTATTTGTACATATAGAGGATAGCTTGTAGCTTGTTGCTTGTCATCTTGTAGAAGGTTCTTTTTTTTGGAGATTCAGTTCCTTGCAGGTGAACCCATGGAGATAAATGAGTGCAGTATCTAGGTTCTGTTCTCTTTCTATATTGGAATTTGGAAGCTAGATAGCTATTCATAGAAATTTGTGATAGATATCTAGGTAATATAAGGTCGAGAGCTCGCAGAAATGATTGATGGTTTCACCATTTACTGTAGATACTTTCTCGGAATCGTCTCAATAGATGTGAGTATATACATTCCTCTTCAATGTATTTTTGTAGCTTCTTGATAACTTCTTCTGATGGTTATTCGAGAATTGTTATTATCAAATCAACCCTTCATAACCGAGGTGACCCCACTACATATACACATACTTAAAGCATAATCATAACAATAATTATCTTACATAGTAGAACTAATACATTCATACGTTCATACGTTCATACGTTCGTACATTAATCCATCATACATATCCTTCATATACGCACCAATACCAAAATGTCATACCAAAATTATTCTACCAGTCTGTCGTGTACATCGTATCAAACGAGAACTCTCTAGCTTCTTACCAAGATATCAGCCTTTCTCCGTCCCATTTCCCTCTAATTTTCCCAAAAATGCTCCTCACTTCTCACTTCCCACTCTATCTGTGCTGCCACGTATCTTTGCAGGTCGCTCCATCCAACGCCAAAATATGCAAGTACAGGCGTTCCGCATCTAAAAGATCGTAGCTTGTGCATTAGACCCTCCAACTACATTGCTGCACGACGGGGGAGCGATAATTCCAAGTGTTTAAGTGTGTCGGGGTATTGCATATTACTTACATTTCCATTCTAAAAGAGAAGAAGAGGTAGCTTCCATCATCAAAACCTCTTTCTTGATCTTTTTCAAGCTCGCGTTTTCTGCATCTCTTCCAACTTTCTAGATCTTTCAAGAATTCCCAATTTCCTAGAATGTTGTTTTGTTCCTAAAAACACAAGATTATTTTTGATATTTTTTCTTGTATACGCTCATTTTCAATTGGGAACAGCAATTCCCTATCTTTTTAATCGATTCAATTCGAGTACTCCGTACACAGAAACGTTTTTTTATTTTTTCTGGGTTTCCTTTTTGCCGTTGTTCTCCCACATCAACATACGAAGCTTCCTTGCAACATTTCTCCTCAACCCCTTCTCCAAAATATCATCTGTACAAAACACATCTGAGAGACGTCCATCGGTCACCGCCTCTCGTGTACAAAGAAAATTTGTTTCAGGTGCAATTGCGCCCATTGAAAAGGGAGTCGAGATGTTTTGTACTCATTCGAATCTCTCTCTTGAAGGATTAAAGGGTTCTCGGTGATTTATTCGTGTGTTGAGCCTACTACTAGGAAGGCCAAGTACACTTGCAATTGGCTACCAGGTCATTATTGCTTCACATCAGTGAGAACTAAATTGTATTATATCTGGTCAGTGAATGGGTCAATTGTTTGAATTCATGTACTCCTGTTGATTTGGGAATATTTGTTTGGTTGAGAATGTTTTGTTCTGACGAGTTGTAGTATACTTTTGTGTGTAATGTGGATATCGTCGTTGATTGATTCATTCGACGTTGGGAAATATACTAATTAAAAATTAAAATTGTCCTCTCAAGAAGTAAAGACGAGAGAAATAATTCAATCAGATTATTTGGTCCTTTCGATCCTCAGTCTTTAATTGATTCACTCGGCTGGGCGAATTCATCTTCTTTACACTCTTCAATTCTCCACGATATACGATTTTTATTTTGCGCCTTGCCCACACACAATCAAAGCATTTGGGCGCACTCGAATATAGGAGCGACTACAATATTGTGAAGACAGGACTGGAAGGACGTTTATTGAAAGGAGGTGGTCTGAAGGATTTTTTGTTTATTTGGGGTTGTTGAAGTGAATTCGAATTATTTTAAGTCATTTGAATCACGCTCGCTGTCGAATTTTGCAAGACCTCGTTGGATACATCACAGGGTCGCGTCGTCGAAATCTTTGCTGGATTTATCCTCTCTATATACGAGTCTACCAGAAGATCCTATCACTGGTGCTGTTTAATTGGTAGTTTATACTGCTCTTAATTCATTCGCGGCGACGCGCTCTCTCTCATCACGCAACCAATACTATATCGAGCAGACTCACAATCCAGCAATTGAATCTATCGCCAGCCTTCTTCATCAAGAGCCTCTGCTTTTGCCTCTAAATCTTTTGTACAAATTTTCACGTCCACTTCCACGCAATTCCACATTCACCAATCATCACAATGGCATCCTCAGAGGTCGACACGAAGTTCCTTGGCCAATTTGCCAAAAATATTCAATTGGACCATCCATTGCTCGCTCAAAATTTATTTCAGATACTGGGAAATCTTACCATGCTCTCAAAAATGGTTGTGAAAGCGCGAAAACTCAGACGACTCGACACAACCCGTGATACAAAGTCCGTCGAACTATATACTCGAATTATTTGGTACGCAAAAGAAGGTTTGAAAATTCTAGAGCAATACGTTTTACCTTTAGTGGCAGGTTTCGGAGAGTTAAAAGTCCTCGTTTATAAACTGAGAGCTAGTTATTATCATCTCTATGTTCTCTTCCACAATACTCCTGCGATCACTCTCAGAACTCCCAAGATCTCTACTCCACCTAGTTTGACATCTCCACGCTATAAAGAAAAAGGCAAAGGGATCGACAACACCCCACCACCCGATCCACATCGTCCATCCAGCATTCAACTAACCCACGCTCTCGAAGGCGGACCCGTCGGCGGACCACCCGGTCTCTCTCTCCCACCACCAGATATCACAGGAAGTTTTCTCATCCCCGCTCTCGATTACCGTCCCTTCGCAACCCAATGTTTCGAAGACGCATCTATCCTCGCTGATCGCCAACTATGGGGTTCTCACCCTCTGCGTCTTTCTGTAAAAGTCGAATATACTGCATTTATATATGATTGTCTGGATGAAGCGAATCGGTCGAGAAAATTGGCCCGGAAGACGATTAATGAAGTCTATAATGCGGATGAGGGAATGGATGATGATATGTTTGAAGATGCAGCAGAATTAGTAAGTATTCTGGGGAAGATGATGAAGAGGGGATTGGGCACAGCCACGAGCGCGGGAACTAGTACGGTGGGTGCGAGTGGAAGTGATGAGGGTACTGTGAGGGGAAGGGGTGGGGAATTGGAGAGAACACCGAGATTACATGGGGATACTTTACCGCCGATGCATAATCCGATTTGAGATGTCTCGGACTGATAACGAGAGTGGCTTTTTGGACCGTACTGCACTGTCACCATCCATGAGATTTTACTTCTTCGCTCACCATGCAAAGATTCACGAATAATACCCACCCCCCGATTCGAAAATTTACCAGATACGATATCCAGCTCCTACAAATTCGAACTGAAACAAACATCCCAAACCAAACCAAACCAATTAAAAGAAAACACAAACACAAAACACAAAAATATAACCAAGAGGAAAAAGAATCATCGTCTAGCTTCATTGTTCGGTTAAGCTACTGCAAAAATTCTGCGTACGTATCCATATGTATGATAATTATGATGATGAGAGAGTGATTAATATGGTATTTTTGTCAACAAAGAAGAAGAAGAAGAAGAAGATGATGATGATGATGAAGTACATGTACGATTGATTGTTTATTTGATGGATTGACGGATTGATTGAATAATTGAATCATTGAATCATTATATACCCACGAATACGAATGATGCGAGAGTGAGAGTGAGAGTGAGAGTGAGAGTGAGAGTGAGAGTGAGAGTGAGAGTGAGAGTGAGAGTGAGAGTGAGAGTGAGAGTGAGAGTGAGATGGTGGTTTTGTTAATGAGATAGTTAGATGGTTGAGTTGAGTTGAGTTGGAGGTTGGAACTAGTGTTGGGGTTGCTAATATAATGATGATGATGATGATGATTTTGAAATGAGCGATGAGCGATGAGCGATGAGTTGGTGAATGTTTCTCTGTTTTGATCTGATCTGGGTGAATTGATTTGCTGCTATGGGGGAAGAAAGGGAGGAAGAGAGGAAGGATGGTGTGTGAGTTGAATACCTAGGTACCTACTTAGTTCATGAAGCTTTGATGTGAGAATATGGATATGGATGGATCATATCATATACTTGATATAATGATATAGCATTCGGACTTATACGTGTAAAGTCTCTGCTATATAGGTAGGTAGGTATTCAAATTATGATTTGAATCGCTTCATTTCATTTTGATTCATTCATTCATTCAATCATTCATCCTCACCAACCCAACTACCCACCCACACCCTCCTCCTCCTCCTCTACCTGCCCACAAACCCCATCCATCATAAACCCCCTCTCCCAACCCCCACCTCACAATTTCGAGCCCCCCCTCGGTCTTTCCAATCCCGCTTTTTCAAGCTCATTCTTCATCTTCAATTGGTAATTCTTGACGAGTTGTCGGATGGACAGGTCGAGCATGACATCTTCGCTGCCGCCGGGGATGCGGGCGCCGGGGATTTCGCGGAAGATTCCTAGGAGGTGGGAGATGTTAGTTTTGGGGATGGGGTATGTGGATGGAGGGAAGATGAGGGATTGAGGATTGGATACGGGTTGAGGGAAGGGAAAGGGAAGGCAAAGAAGAAGAAAAAGGAATAACAAACGTTCCACCACCTCCCCCATCCCACTCTTCGTATACCCATTCCCCCCAAAAAGCAACACCGCCGTCGACGCACAACTCTCCAACACCATCCCCGCCTTTGCCTTCGCCAACGCCGTCAGACCCCCCAACTCACGATTCGCATCCTCCTCTCCCAGCTGCGTCATCATCCACGTAAACCCTTCTATCCACGCCCAATGACTCTCGAGCTCCGCTCCACATCTCGCCAACCTATTCCTCACAACCGGTTGATCCATCAGCTGTTTCTCAAACGCTTTTCTCTTCATCACATATTCAAACGCTTGACTCAGCGCCGTGCGCGCAATCCGATTCACCGAAATCGATATACTCAGACGCTCGTGGTTGAAATTCTGCATAATGTATTTCATACCCGATCCTTCGATTCCAATCAAATTCTCCCGCGGCACCCTCACGTTATCCAACTCAATAAACGTCGTCCCTGCAGCCGTCTGTCCACCCACTTTGATCCTGCGCATCGTCACACCCGGATACTGTAGCAACGGCACAACAAGAAGCGAAAGACCTCCTGGACCCGGACCACCTGTCCTCACAGCCATGGTAGCGTAATCAGACCAGAGACCATTGGTGATCCATTTTTTAGTCCCGTCGACGATCCATTCTGCCCCATCATCGCTTTTGCGGGCGGTGGTTTCAATAGCGCTAACGTCGCTTCCGGCGCCGGGCTCGGTAATCGCTATACAAATTCTTTTTTTGCCGGTGAGGAGATCGGGGAGGAAACGGGCTTGCAGGGCTTGGGAACCGAATTTCAGGATTGGGGGGACCCCGAAGGCGAATCCGGTGGTTATGGCGCCGGAGGGGCCGAGGGAGCCAGAACGATGCATTTCATCCGTGAAGATTAGAGTGTGCATGTAGTCGAATTCTTCAACTGGGAGATCCCCGGGGAGATGTGTGATACCGATTTCTTTGAGCCATTTTACTGGGAGAGGAGAGGGAAGATTGGGGATGAGGAAGTTGGCGCTGGCGAACTTTTGGTAGAGATTGACTGGATGTGTTAGTATTATTTTTTGTTGAAGATTTATGTTTGAGATGTCTAATTGGAGATTAGATTAATAAGTAGTATGTACCTGGTACATCTCCCTCTTTTTCCCAATCACCTGCTTCACCCAGTAATTCAGAAACAAGCGCTTGACATGTTTTTTGCCATTTGCGATGTGAAGCATTGTAATATGGAGATGGTAAACCCATGAGCCAAGGAGGCTCGGAGAAGGGAATTGGAACTGAGGAAGGCATTTTTTGGGAACAGATCTCAATAATTCGTGATCTGAGTATACTAGGAAGTTGTTATTATAAAACTAAAAAAGCATGTGGAGGCTATACGGAATAATTGAGAAGTCCTAATAAGTATTGAAAAGTATGGGGAATTAGCGTAATGCGGGGTGAAGGCGGGCGTGTTGCCGCATAAGCCGAGGCTTTCAAGGGTAGGGAAGGATTGATATAATTGTTGGTCTAGACTCACGTGAAATTATTCAGTAACAAAGATTCTCTGTTCTGATATTGATGTTGACAAGTTTGTGGGAAGAAACAGTTTACAAAAGTAATGGAAGCTATTTTGGCAGAAATGGATGCTCTCGAATGAGTAAAAGGCTATGGATGATCCAGTTACCTAGCTTCCCGTCAACGTAGCGGTCGCGAAAGGGCGGCCAAAAGATGTTTCAGTGACGGGATGCTTATGGTACAAACACATGTAACATAATGCATGAGATTTTCATTGCTGAAGTTTTGACAATTGATTTTATTGTATTTATTTACATACATGAAGACCGGGAGAGCATCTTAGCAGTGAAGAGTCCTTCGCACTTGTTCAAAATTGATGGAGAGATCCCGTAAGCTAAACTTCCATCTATCTCTACTAATGTCATGGTCAAGTTGACATTATATTTGGAAAAAATGCAAATCCTGTATGTAGCTCCCTGATGATTTATTGATTACCTACTTCCAATTGTGATGTTTGAAATGTACTCCTAATTCAATCCCTTCTTCCTTGTATGCCTCGATCAAATCATCTTTGCTCGGTCGATATTCTGAAGGATGAATACCGCGCCACGTCAAGCTGATGTACTTGAGATCTGGAGCATATCTTTTCTTCTCTCTGACCAATGCCACAACTGCCGTAGATGTCGTGTGATTATAAGAATAGCAGTCTTTCAATGTAAGTTTTTGGAGACTTCGAGGGATGCGTTGTAAAAAAGCTCTTGTGCGATCAGTTTCAATATAGTGCTCGTTGTCTATCTTTCCAGATGTGTGTCTGACCATCGAGTCATTAAGGATAATCGCAGCGCTCACAACAACCTCCTTTACTTTTGGGAAGTCTGCAAATGAACCCGGTCGACCAAATGATCCAGTATTAATAAAATCGAGGTCTTTGTATGCGCGTGCCACTCTAACTTCAATGAATTCGAGTGTCTTCTTACTGGCCATCAAACCTTTAATAATCTCAGTGGAACAAAATGGAACTGCGTCCCCGGAGCCGGAATGCCCTAACACGAACCTGCGAAGGGACGGGCAGGAGCTCAGGAGCCTTCTCAAATTTCCAAGGTGTATATTACTACGCTCAAAGCGCAGGTCCTCGACTTGAGAAGTAAATGTTTCGGGAATGCTGAAGGGGGTTTCCGGGGAAAGATCATTGGCATCTTGAACGACGAACTTTTTGAGTGATGGCAGTTCAAGACGATGTACAATTTTTGAAAGTGGTACATGACCATGCGAAATGTTCTTTATTAACATGGAGGTCAATTTAGACATAGAATATGGCGAGATTTCATATTCTAATGCTCTCTGCTTTGTTTGAAGTGCTACTGCGTGTGCAAACATAGGGGCGAAGAACTCTGCAGTGGGGTCAATGCTACCTGCATTTCCACCACGATTAAAAATCCCCTCGGACATATGAATCTCCTTCAGATTGGGGAGAAGACAGACAATAAATGCGAGAATACCGTCACTACCCGGTGCCCTGCTGTATCTCAATCCAAATATAGTTGTGTGCCAAAGTTTGGCTTGTTTTTTGCTAGCGCTGGCCTCATTGACCTTGATCCGAATGAGATCCCATAAGCTGGGAGCGGGATTGTATATATCATCTGGCTTGCGATAGAAGATTTTCCGGAGCTTTTCGTGATCTGGACGAAGTAACCACACGCATTGGAAGATTTTTGGGAATTTCGCAAGATCAGGGCGATTGACTATAGTGCGAAGGAAGAGGTAGTGGCAAGGATGTTTTGAAGAAATGTCTTCACTCTCGTTTTCGAAGGTGATTGTAGAATACAAATAAGGCGTAGCAAGTGTATTCAGCAGATGGCAAGTCTTGCAGAGCTCGCGTGCAACGCTAAACTCAGAGAATTCGATGATAGCATTGAGAAGTTCGTTGGAAAGAGCGAGAAGTGGCATCCTGAAACGTTGCTTGATTATTCGAAGTTATCTTGGAGATTTCACAGTAGAATTTGCTGAAATGTTGTCAAACTGTCTCATAAAAGAACTGAGATTTAATGTTGTGGGATGTAGAACGTAATAAATGGATAAAAAAGGAAGCATGGAACGGGTCCAGTTTCCAATTCACTAGGTGAGCGTATGGCATCCGATGAAATCACCACTACCATAACCGTACAATGATCAGTTTGGAAGTGAATGAACAGAAATGAAGACGAATTCACCAAATTTGCAAGACTTGATACGGCTCTGTCCATAGATGGCTTACTAATCCTCAATCGATTCTATTCCAATTTTGTATTTCGACATCTGACCTACATTGAATGATTCAGTCAAGTTTTGTAGCTGCTGAGGAGGATTTCTAATGGTAGAGTACTCACCGAGACTATGAATTCCGAGATATTGAACCCTGATAAAGGTTAGTTGCATCGCAAAATGTCAAAATAGCCTCATTTTGGGATCAAAAACAAAAGAACATTTATTTATAGGCTCTCCACAACTAACTACTTTCTCCATTCTCCGAGATATCTTCCGATACATCCATATCCTTCATTCCTTCCGGGCAATTCATCGTAACTCTCCATGCCGCAATTCCTCTCCTCCCAATCACCCTCGGGATCGTACTCCAGAACCCATCATCCCCAAAATCCATATCATCCAGATTGAGATGCTTTTTATATGTGAAAATCTCCTCAAAGTACAGATCTGTTTGATTTGCCGTATATTTATCTAGGAAAGTGGCGGATATGGGTGCGATAAGATAGGTAGCTCCTGTAAGCTCTTCTCCGGATTTTGGAAGACAAGTTGCTAGTTTGCTAACCTCTTCTATCATGAGCTCTCCTCTGATGCCCATGAGATCATGAGTGTCGAGCACTTCATTTTTGCCGTTCAGTAGCCAAATTGGCGGACTATAAGTTTTCCACCAAAAAGCATGAGTGGCGTCTAGTTGTTTGCTCAAGAAGACTTGAGTTGGGACAACTCCTCCCTGATGGTATACACCCATCAAAAGACCCAGTAAAACATTAAAGGAAATCCACAAACCAACCCAGATACGCAAAGAAATTCCTGATTTGGGTAATCTTACAGATGATAATATTAAAGGAATGGCTGGAAGCAAAAATCGTGCCTCTTGGTGTTTGAAAAATGAAAGAACAACAACACCCGAGATAGCAGAGCAAAGTCGAAGAGGAGCCACAGGCCGTAAGAAGAGAAGTATTGTGGCAGGTCCCAATAATTGTGGGAGATTTATTAGACTATGTTGATACCATGGATGTAGGCCGTGAAGCGCAAGATTTTCCGGTGCAAGATTATAGTTTAAATTATTAAATGGAGTAATTGTTGGATGGGAGAAAAGATAGGACCAAGTGACCGGAACTTTGGCGTAGAAGTTCGTATCCAAAGAGATTGCAATAAATGTAGCAAGGAGACCGAAGAGGATCATCGAAACGAGCGAAAAAGGCCTAATCAAAAATCAGCTAGGGTAACACAGGTGGGTCGAAAAACCTTACTTTCTCTTGAAATGTGGTAATAGACGAAGACCCGGAATGAACAGAAAGGCGGGAAAGGTAATGCGATTAAATACCCCAAATACCACAACGAAGGCAAGAATTCCGCATAATGATACCGAAGTATGCTTCTACGACAATCAGCTTCATATTCCACATTTTTACATATTCTCCGCATCTTCCTACCTTAATTGCCGTGATTTTTTGTATCAAAATCAGACTCCATGCGACTGCCAATGTTTCGATCGAGTTCGAGAATGTATGTGTTTGATATGTCCAGGTAACGTATGAAGATGCCACAAGCAAGACTGCAATTTTGTAGTGTCTTTTTGATTCAGCCAATTCCCAAATAGCCCAATCTCCAAGCACAAAACTCAAAGTCAACATCAAAAGTCGCAAGGCGAAGAACACTGCTATCGGAGGGATTTCCCCATCATTTCCATTTCCTATCCAGAGCCATCGTAGGAGTAGCATCGGCAGACCATAGATAGGCCATAATGGAAAGACACTTCGAATCGGATTTTCGGATGTAAATTCCCAGGTTAACTTGACAGGATAGCTGAAGATTTGACCTGCAGGGTGTTAGCAGAGATGCTTTGTAGATTGGATTTCATGCAAGGAGCCCCCCTTTACAGATATGCCGACTGAATATATCTGCCGGAGCTGAGGGGAAGCTACATCATGAAATAATATGAAACTTACCAGCTATAACCTCTGGACCTTGAAAATTCTCATCGGGATGTAGATAACTTGGAGAAAGGGCAAACCAAACTCGTAGAAGAAGAAGAAATAAGTACGCACGCCCGAAGAAAGGCATTTCTGATATTTACCTAGGGCATACGATTGAAGAATGTGAATGTGAAGAAAAATTGGATTAAATTAAAGAAGTATTCGCAAACGCGATAAAAGGATAATAACAGAGAAAGAGGTCATTGGAAATGGGAAGAGAAAACCAAAGGACACTCCAAACGCTGATAAGTATGAGAAATACGGGTTGTTTGATACTTTTTCAAACGGAAACGGTTGGAAAGTAAAGTCGCGTTACCTTTACCTTTTATTTTTTTTTCCACTTTCAAGGATGACATTTGGGGGTATGACGGAGATCAGCAATCTCGGTATGACAGGAGATTTGGAATTGGCTGACCAATCGTATCCATTACCGAAGATATTGCTCCTTTCATGCCGGATGCAATTTGTAGTGATGGTATAAGATACTTTGTACTTTTTTTTTTTCTTCAGCTTAGAAATTATTATATCCTCAATAATTAGTAAAAGGGGTAACGATGAGATGAAGAGATGAAGTTTAAAACGATGATGTTACACGAAGACAGGTCTTAGGTACTATGTATGTAATAAGTACCTAGTGTAGCCTCCGGTAGCCTCAGGTAGCCTATCCTATGATATTGATATTACTAAAAGTACTAGCATCAAGCTTTTCGGCTTTTGATTAACCTTTAGATATGATTTGCATTTGCATAGGTACTCAGTGGATTAGACGTAGAATTGATATACTCAGTACTATCAAAAGAAGATATTTTCGAGGAATCAGCTAGAACAAACTTATTCACTTGGCAACATAGGTAGTACCTAGGTAGGTGCTCTAATCATAGTAAACTCCTTAACAATTTCTCTGGATGGAATCTTTCGTTATACTTTCCGGTCTGATGCTACCTACACCTAGGTACCTACCTATGTAAGTAAAGCACACCATATCTTCTCTAGGTTATAGATCTAGTTCCTACCTCGTGCATGAGAGCGCCACACATATCACGTGCTCTGCTAGTCATGCTGTAAGCGGAGTTGAACCAGAAACCAGACAAGGCTGAGAACACATAGAAAAAAAGCCACTCTATTCTATATGTAGTACTCCGTAGTTTGACTCTTGACTCTGCCTCGTCCCCCAATCATAAGATAAGAGTACAGTGCACATTTAGATCCAAGCTTCACCGACTCGAACAGAACAGAACATCTCAAGGCTTCCATCAGGTAGCGCTTACTTTGACTGATGATGAGGAAGGCGCTGATCCAAAATAGACGCTGCTTGCTACGGATTGACATGGTGCAATGCAAACTGTACAATTCAAAAGAGGCAAAGGTTGATTGCTTGTTAGGTAGCTGTAGATACTTTGTTATTCTTCCAAACTATGCTTCTTGTCCTATGATATGATCATCAGTGACTCAAACATTTGTATTTAGGCAACCGATCGTCTATTCACCGTATAGAAGGCTACTATAGCTACTTCCCTACCTTTTCCTTAACATTCATTTTATACCAATTAAACATGTCAATTTTTCATGTACAGCAGTAATCAGTTACTATTCACTTTCGAGACTCTAATACTGTCTAGCTGTGATTGATGACTTTCATTGACTTTTATTGACTTTTATTGACTTTTATTGACTTTTGGAGACCAACTAAAAAAGACACTAGGACGTACTAAAATACTTAATACATACTACCCTTTTGGAACTGGAATTTTTGCAGGCTAAGCGACCACAAGGCCTGACATAAAGGCGCCTTCAATTCCCATTCAAATCCTCCTTCTCATTAACACATACATCCAACAACTTAACAAACAACTCTACACAACACAACTCTACAATCTCACCAACACACAATAATTTCTCATAACCTCCAAATTACTACAAAGGAAATAACAACATCTTTCAAAATGTCTGAAGGTACCGCCACTACCATCAAGCTCGTCAGCAACGACAATGTTGAAGTCACTGTTGGTAAGTTACCCCGCCTACTATCCGAACCCAAACCGAACCCGCAGACCGAGTTCAACAATGAATGCTAACTTTTATTAATAGAGAGATCTGTTGCTGAGCGCTCCATGTTGATCAAGAACATGTTGGATGATCTTGGAGATGGTGTTCTCGAGACTCCAGTCCCAATCCCTAACGTAAGTTTCTCTGACATCATTTCACCTTTATTCTCATTGAACATTATACTAATACTTCTTTCTCTTTACAGGTCAATGAGGCTGTTCTTCGCAAGGTCATCGAGTGGGCTGACCACCACAAGCACGACCCTGCCCCAACTGCCGACGATGATTCTGATAGTCGCAAGAAGACCACCGACATTGAGGAGTGGGACCAAAAGTTCATGCAGGTCGACCAAGAGATGTTATTCGAGATCATTCTTGTAAGTCGTATTTCTTTCAAACAAAAGTACTTGATCATCTCTAACAATCTACCATTAGGCTGCCAACTACCTTGACATCAAGGCTCTTCTCGACGTCGGATGCAAGACAGTCGCAAACATGATCAAGGGAAAGTCCCCAGAGGAAATCCGAAAGACTTTCAACATCACCAATGATTTCACTCCTGAGGAGGAAGAACAAATCCGCCGCGAGAACGAGTGGGCTGAGGATCGTTAAGACTATATCTAAATAATTACCGCGGATTGCCGTATGATACCATCACGAATTGGGGGTTGTTCATAAATGTGGGGTGATGGTTAGCTTCAGTAGCATGGGGGGAGTTCTCTGATTGTTTCTGATTACCAACCGAAAGTCCAGGTTCATACACTTTCATGGCGTGGGGGGTCTATTTCCTAGTTTTTTTTTCTATTAGGGTTTACAGTGTGTATGTACACACATTGGGCGGGCGTTTTATGAGGATACTGAAGTGTAGACAGAGGATGTCAATAAAGGATATTACATAGATAGTCTACACTCAACCATACAGGTATCACACAATTGCACTGGTTTTCAATATTATATTATGTCTTCTTTCATGTGAACATGTGATTTTGTGAATATAGTTTTGGAAGCATTTTTCTTTCCAAGCTTCTTCAAAATGCAAGTTGCTCCTTCTAGACATTAACTTCCACCCTGCAAAAAGCACTTGGAAGTTCTAAATTGTCCCTTCTGTTGTAGATATTACAATTGCACTTTCCACTATTACCATTTACATCATCAGTCTTATTCCCATTCTCATGAACATTAAGTTTCAACATTCCCACTAATATCCTCACCACCCAACCTACCTTGGTAGTCATATAAAAGTTTTCAGTTTCCAGTTTCCAGTTTCTAGTATTTTTTCTTTCACCAAATTATAACAACTCGCTTTGCCTACCGAGGTACTCTCTCTCTCTCTCTCTCTTTTCCATTGTCCCCCCTTCTCCAATTACGAGGATTGCAACTTACAAGCTTGATATGATATTCTTTGGTTTGGGGGGTTCTTTGGTTGGGACTAGATAGGTGTGTATGTGTGTGTGTGTATGGCAAAGTATAGTATAGTATAGTTAGTAAGTCATGGGATATATGATTTTTCTTGAACGATATCTTTTTATACGTACCTTCGATCTTCTATTGTGATCTGGAATTTTATATATGAGTTTGAGGATGAGAAGGGGATGAGTCTGAGTCTGAGCACAAAAGGGAAATCAGAGTTGAATTTTGAAAATTCATCTCGATGTAGTTGTTGATGCAATACCTGGGAAATTTATGTATGTATACCTAGTGTATACTCAAGCATATCAAATCCAACCATCACCCACGCCAAAGTCTCGAGTATAGAGTATACAAGCGAAGGAAGATGAGATATATTACTTTAGTAAGATTACTTGGGATCTGGTTTATCGATGGTTCTTCTGTGAGACTGCGAGGTTCTGGATTTTGTATTTGTTTTGTTTTGATAGTTTGTGTTTTCTTGTGAGAGTAGTGTGATGCAGCTGGATAGTATAAAGAACTTTCTATGTGATATCTCTCGACTTCCAAGTTCTCATATAATTGCACTGTTCACTCCTCTCCTCTTCTTCTTTACTATTCTTTTTTTCTCTTCTCTCTTTCTTCATTTCTTCCTCCGAAGTCTTCTTATAGTTCTACCTTGTTCCTCTTATTCCTCCCATAGATCACTACTAACATTCCAAATCTCCTCTCCCATATCCCACCAACTCCATCAACTCCTACACCTCCAGACCAACCCAATCCACTTCAACACAACACACTCCACTCACTCTCACTCCCTCCTTTCCCACCTCGAGCTTTCTCCCTCTTATCTCTGTTTTCCAGCTTATATGAAAACTATCTTCCTACACTCAAACACTATACAACATGCACTATACACCATATGATATATCCAATATACAACATACAACATACACCATATACAACATACAATATCCAGCAAACTACCCCATACCAACTAGACAATAATTCTCATTCCCATTCTCATTCAATAAATAAATACCTAGTTATTTCAACTACCACATATGTACCTACATATAGATACTCATTCGACTATAAACCCAAACAGACATGATAACTCATAATCCCACTAGTTAAATGCGTATATGTATATGTGACTTCACACAATTAATCTGATCATAAACATGATATCACATCACATCACACCATATGATACAACCAGTAGAATAAAACGAATATAAAGAGCAGAAGTGCATATAGAAGTGGACATGACATAAGAAAGGAAATGGATATTGGAATAGATGAACAGTAAGCGGGGTATATTTGCATGGAGGTGGAGGTGGAGAAAACTGGAGTCGAGATTTCGGACCAGGAGAGATAAAGGGGGAACATGATGGATATGATGATGCCGGGAGGAAATGGCTAGAATGAGTGAGAAGAGAAAGGGAAGGGTGGGGACAAGTGCTGTGAAAAGGGTGGTTGTGGATGAACTAAAGGTAAATCTTAGATGTGGGGAAGATCAAGGGACCAAGGGGAAGGAGGACCCCTTGTAGTTCGTGGATGCGGGCTGATCTGATTATGCTCTGCAAACTGATTGAGGATGCTGAAAAACATTGCCGAAGCTGGATATCCGATTCAAGTACCATGTCCTGCTAGAAGCCTTTCTAGGCGTTTCAATCCATATCCCATGGAGACTCAAGATGAGCGTAATCACACCCATTCACAATCATAAAGCGAAATCCACTCGAAACCCCAATAATATAACATGGAGAAATCAACAAAACATCCCATTTCCTCACTGAGTCACTTTGCTATAAACACAATGATCCTCTCTCAATCGTGATATATGCCATTCATTGAACCGGCCTAGCAATCAGAAATGTTACGCCTCCCTTTTCCCAAAGCAACATCCATCAGTTGTACCTTCCTGCCAAACCGAGCAAAAATCATCATTTCATTTCTCCATGCTCCTCCCTCATAAAAGTTGCCATTCGTGTCTTAGTATCGTGCGAATTCGGGATAAGTAGAGTAAGGTTTGGTGGATGGGCGAGAAGCGGAAAAAAGAGAAAATCGTATGAGCGTGGGTAGAGGTTGAGGAGAAGATGGAATGTTTTGCTGTTGAAAGGTGATGCATCTAAAGGCCGATACGAGTCTTTCTCCAGTGACGTCGCTTTGCGTTGTATCTATTGGATTTAATTAGTCAAAAGCTCGATCGGAGTTGCTGATATTCGATAATGATTCATCTCGACTTTGTAAAGTCGAAAGTGGAATCGAAGAGGTGGAAATGTAATTTTTGTGCTGTTGCCCTGGGGCATTCCAAATCTTGAACATACCGGATGGTGTTACCAGTCCTCAAACGGATCCATTGTGGGATGGGTCTGTTTTGCTTTTGGGCTCTCGCAAGCTTCTGCTTGGTGCGGAATGACTTTTGGGACTGTAGAAAAGTATCGAATTAGCATCTATATGATTTGTCGTATTGTTCTTTTCCTTCTTGGCCAGGTCGTTTTGTTGGTATTCGAGATCGTGAATTCCATCTTTTAATTTCGCGCCCATAAGTCCTTCTATTATCTCGAACCCATTCCAATTTCCCAGGCCAAGCGATTGAACGTATGCGTCATTTAAAAAAGGTAGTACATACCGGCATCTTGAAAAGTCGGCGTCGATATTGTCGTTGTCGTGCTGGATCAAAAGTCCGATGATAGAGGTTCAATGGATTCACACACCAAAAAATTCTGACGAGGGCTTTATTTCTCGGTTGCCCTTTCAATCAGCCTTAAGGCTCTCAGGCTCAAGTCTTGAGCTCATGCACGTGAGCGTCTTGCAAAAATAAAGTTATGACTAATCATGATCGGAAACCTCTGGCTCCGCGATTAGGATTGGAAATACGGTAAGGCGCTGCATCAAAGCAACATTTGAACAGTTGACCTCGCTGGTAAAACATAGATCACTTGAGTAGAGAGTCCTACCTTTTGACACTACAAGACACCCCAATTCTCGCGAACGATTACAACATCACGACGATTTACGAATTCTACAAAATTGGTGATTATTGAGCATAAGATTGGGAGAAAGAAAGGAAGATTCCAGGAAGACAAGGATAGGGGACAGCTAAGCATAGTTGTTTAGGAGGTCGACCTTAAGAGGAACAGAAAGAGAACAGGAAATACCATTACAAAACTTCCAAAAATGGGCGCAAGTGTTTCGTGGCTGTCGGGGATGCTATTTTCGAAGAAAGAGATCCGGATATTGATTTTGGGACTGGTAAGTAGCAGGCTGAAGGCCTCTTGGGGCATTCGAGGACTAGCAAAGAAGAAGGGGAAGCTAATATATCTGCGAATTGGTTAGGATAACGCTGGAAAGACTACATTACTATATAGGTTGAAGGTTAGTGGCTATAGACCTTGGCACTACAGGAGGGGCTTTATGCTAACGGGAAACCGCAGATTGGGGAAGTGGTAACTACAATACCGACTATTGGCTTCAATGTGGAATCGGTGACGTACAAAAATCTAAATTTCAATGTTTGGGTACGATCATATCTCCTCCCTTCGTTCTTCTCAAATCTGCTATTTAGCGATTCCTGACTGACTTGCTTGGTATAGGATCTTGGAGGTCAAACGTCAATTAGACCCTATTGGCGCTGCTACTACGCTAATACGGCTGCGGTAATATTCGTTATCGATTCTACAGACATTGATCGATTAGGCACTGCATCAGAAGAATTGGCAGCAATGTTGAATGAGGATGAGTTGAAAGATGCTGCACTACTGGTATTTGCGAATAAACAAGATCAACCGGGAGCGAAAGGTGCTGGTGAGATCTCCGAGGCTTTAAGACTAGGAGAGTTAAGGGATAGGAATTGGAGTATAGTGGCATGTAGTGCCGTAGATGGTAGTGGTGTGGATGAGGGGATGGATTGGCTTGTTGTAAGTGTTCCAATGCTTGGAAGTGGCTTATGCACTTAAGAAACGGCGGTACTAACATGACAATAGCAAACTGTACAACAAGAGTCGTGATAGAGGAAGAAGAAGATCCAGAAAAACGACCGTGTGTACTATGATCACGATACAATACCTAAACATCAGTTGAATAATTGACGGGAAGGATCAAACTGGAGTTCGGGGTACAAATCTCAAGCTCCATATTTCTGCTACACTCATGGATATGAACAAGACCATCATTCTCGGAGGTATAATAGATGCATAGGCGTCTTTGAGCATCTACATCTGGGCCGGGAGCACTGTATTTGAATCTTTATTTGTAATTGAGCATCTTAAATTGATGGATTAGTGATGAATTCATATTGACACTTAAGACATTGATCTGGCCAAAGGAATGATCTAGCTAAAGGTCTGATCTAGCTACCTGAGTCTGAAAGCTACGCGAAAACCGAGCTCCTAGTCATCTTTTCGCCAGCTGGTTACGTAGGACTGGACCTCTGCTTTGTGATACAATCGAGTCTGGATCCTTAGATTTGTCAAGACTTATTAGCAAGCCATAGATAGACTAATATGGAGGCGAGGCCACGAAAGGTCTCATGGATCTTGTCGATATAGATATGGCACATGGATAATTCAGAATGGAACTTGTTGTCACATATGTTTGTGGATCCCCGTGGATAAGGTCTCTTAGCAGATTACAATTCGAGGAAAGGACGAAATCCCATACTCATATCACGAAATCCCATGTATGAAAGCTACCTAGTAGGCTAGAGCATTTGTGAAAGAAACCCTTGAAAATGTTGAGAGAGTATGAACGTGGCAAGCCAGCCACAAGCGCGATAGATGCCGAGATTCGGGATTTGATGATGATCAGAGTTAATTGGGAATTTGATTTGGGAACCTTCATGTTTTTGGTAACTTTGGGCTAGGTACTAGGTGGTAAGTAGGTATCCACTGTTGGCTGGGAAAACCTTGGAATTTATCTTTGTTTGAATTTGGGACCTTTCCAATATTAGATGTTAGATGTTGTACTAGGTAGGTATCTTTGAGATACTCGAGTACTACTATACCGTTGTACAATAATACCGCCGCTACTAGGTAGGTATAATGTGCGATATGAAGCGGCGGATTCCACCTTTCGTTTGGTGAAGTAAAGTTCCAAAGTCATTTTCCTACCTATGCCGGGCCTTCCATTTCCGAAGCTCCTTCTGGAAAGATGATCCCGATGTGGTAAAGATTTACAAGCAACAATAATACATATTGTGATACCCATTATACATATCCGAGGTCATTTTCACAGAGTACATACAGATACAGTAACATTCTCGATGTATTATACTGTGTTGTATGTAATGCAATGCTCACCATTCGTTGTCGGGGATAATTGATGCTCGGCATTAGAGCCATGTGCATCGCGATGTGGTTTTTGCTTGAACAGTGCCCCACATTGGCTCAATGCTTTGTGAATCGTGACATCGATGTGCGCATTGTAACTGGGATATTGAGTATTGAGCGGACCAGGGGTATGTTGAGAAATTTGAAGGTGGGGAGGTGACGGCATTGATATGGTAGGGTAGGGTAAGATTTTGGTTACGAAGGTAGATGGTAGATGGTAAAGTTGGAAACCAGCATTCAACAAAAAAGAAGACTAAAAATATCTGTGGAATGTTGGAAAGTGAGGATATACTTTATTATTGTCGTCGCATTTATTTAGTTTTGATATGATACTAAGAAAAAAAGGGGTAAAAAACTAGTAAATGGATGGTACTACTATATTTTCTAGATACTTTTCTAGACAGAAACTTGTCCCTTGCCAAGCTTCTACAAGACTATAACCGATAAGAAAAATGACGCTATGTATGGTATTTAATTACCTACCTAGTATTTCAAAATGCGGAGAAGAAAGCACTAAATTAAACTTCGACAAGAAAAAAGAAAAGGTCGAGTATATAACAAATGGGTATGAATCTGTACGAATCTGTTCGATGTAGGTATCTACGTATGTAACTAACTACCTAATACCTAGGTATTATGACCAGGAAGAGTTACGTCCTACCCCGAGTTATATGCAAGTATGAAATGTTTTTTGGCGGGGGGGGGGGGTTATTGTATATTGTAGATGTTACTAATCATGCGAATACTTCCCAAAGAAGAATTCGAGGTACGACCTAGGTACGTAGGTAGGTAGGTCTCTTTGAATGGAAATTATATATGTAGATGTACCTATGTTTGAAGGATAGAATGAAGAATAGAATCTCAAGGAATAGGTATAATGAAGTGTTTTTTGGATATAGTTTCATTAGTATCTAGGTAGATGGTAACAAGCTAGAAAGAAAAGAGTAGCGGAAAGACTCTTCCTTTCTTAAACAAGTTTCCAAATAAGCTACCCAATCTAGATAAGTTTCCTTGACGCGGAATAACCCCCGATTAAAACATAACACTAAATCCTTTCCTCTTTCTAATCAATTCCGTTCCAGACCTTGGGAGCTTTACTAATGCAAGTGCACAGTTAACAACCCCCTCCTTTTAATTGGTTGCCACGAAAGGAGGGGTACTTTTCCGAATTTCTACTTATATATTTCCATCCCTCCATTTCTTGTGCCATCTTACTTTTGATTCTTTCAATTCATCAAAAACATCAAAGCTTTCTACCATTTCGCCATCAATCTTATCATCATCTATATCCTCAACCATCTCAATACTACTACACATAATACCTACCTGTGCAACAACATCAATACAATAGCAATCATGGTTGCTGACGATAAGCCCGCCTCTACCTTCAAGTACAATGAAGCTCCAGTCTATACTACTTCCAATGGATGTCCAGTGAGACACCCAGAGGAGTTTCAAAGAGTTGGTACCAATGGTCCTCTTCTTCTTCAAGATTTCCATTTGATCGATTTGTTGGCACATTTCGATCGCGAACGTATTCCAGAGCGTGTTGTCCATGCTAAGGGTGCCGGAGCTTATGGAGGTAAGTTCTTGTCTTTTGCTTCATTTTTTTCGTCACCACCATATTAACATATTATCTGTAGAATTTGAAGTTACACACGATATCAGTGACATCACTACCATTGATATGTTAAGCCAAGTTGGCAAGAAGACCCCTCTTGTCTCACGTTTCTCAACTGTCGGTGGTGAAAAGGGCTCTCCAGATTCGGCTCGTGACCCAAGAGGTTTCTCCGTCAAATTCTATACTGAAGAGGGTAACTGGGATTGGGTTTACAACAACACCCCTGTTTTCTTCCTCCGAGACCCAACCAAGTTCCCTCTCTTCATCCATACACAAAAGAGAAACCCTCAAACAAACTTGAAAGATGCTACCATGTTCTGGGATTACCTCTCAACTCACCACGAGGCTGTCCACCAGGTTATGCACTTGTTCAGTGACCGTGGTACACCATATTCCTACAGACACATGAACGGATATTCGGGTCACACCCACAAGTGGTTCAAGGCCGATGGTACCTTCAACTATGTTCAAGTCCACTTGAAGACAGACCAAGGAAGCAAGACTTTCACCAATGAGGAGGCCGGAAAGATGGCTTCGGAGAACCCAGATTGGCACACTCAAGACCTATTCGATGCAATTGAGAAGGGAGATTACCCAAGCTGGAGCGTCTTCGTTCAAGTCCTTTCCCCAGAACAAGCTGAGAAATTCCGCTGGAACATCTTCGACTTGACTAAGGTTTGGCCACAGGGTGAGGTTCCATTGAGACCATTCGGCAAAATGACCCTCAACAAGAACGTTGAGAACTACTTCGCCGAAATTGAGCAAGTTGCTTTCTCACCATCTCACTTGGTTCCAGGTGTCGAGCCATCTGCCGACCCTGTCCTCCAATCTCGTCTCTTCTCATACCCAGATACTCACCGTCACCGTCTCGGTGTCAACTACCAACAAATCCCAGTCAATGCTCCTCTCCGAGCTTTCAATCCATTCCAACGTGATGGTGCTATGGCCGTCAATGGAAACTACGGCGCCAACCCCAACTACCCATCTTCTTACCGAAAGCTCACCCAAAAGCCTGTCAAGGCTACCAATGATCATGAGCAATGGTCCGGTGCTGCTTTGAGCTTTTTGTCTGAGGTGGGTCCAGAAGACTACGTTCAAGCTAAGGGTCTATGGGATGTCCTTGGCAAGCAAGAAGGTCAACAAGATAACTTCATCGGTAATGTGTCTGGACACTTGGCGGCTGCTAAGGAGGACACTCGCAAGCGTACATATGACATGTTCAGCAGAGTCGACCTAACTCTTGGTGCCAAGATTGAAGAGGCAACCGAGAAGTTGGCTCCTGGTCCTGGTAGCAAGGCTGCTGGATCTGCTCAATCTCGCTTGTAGACTATAGTTGTGTTATAGGATAAGACAAGGTAGGGAAGATTTTCAGGTTGCGCTTTGCTTTTTGCGATGATATCTAAAATTATTTTATGAGAGACGAAGGATTAGGGAACGGTGATCGGATACGTTATTTTGGTGGCTTTACAAAATTGGTTTTTAATCTGCAATGACATACCCCTTTTTATGATTTCAGAACTTTCAAATTTATCTATGCAATTTGGTGACATTCAAAAGGTTGTTTGTGAACGTTCCCATTGTCCTACTCTATTTCATTCCGCCTTTCGAGATAATAACCGAATCCATAAAAAGGTAACGTCAACTCAATGCATTACGATAGTTCCGAACTTCCTTTTTAAAGTAAAACTTTACATCCCTCTGCGCTTGAAACCACAATTGTTAGTGTCTGCTTTTCCATACCAGATGGGTATACTGAGGTATTAGGTGGGAAACGAATATTCGGAAAGTTCTGAATAATACGAACAACCGCATATGACGCCTCCATAAGCGCAAAATCTTCTATTTCACATTATTAGTCACGACCCATGATACTCCACAAACAAAATCATCACTCACGACCAAGACAAATCCGCGGTCCGCCATGAAACGGCATAAAACCCCATCCACACCTTTTAATTCCGATCCCTCCCATCGCTCTGGATGAAAGACATTTGCGTCGTCGCCGTAGATCTTCTTGCTTCGATGCATGAGATAGGGTGAGAAGCCTACTCCGGTGCCTTGGGGGATGAGGAGGGTGGTTTGCAGGGCGACGCGGACGTTGTGGGGGATTTGGGTGTGGAGTCTGGAGGCTGGGGTGGGGGGTGGGGGGTGTTAGTTATTTTG